>JAKCPI010006492.1:0-29001 GCA_023213315.1 Euborellia annulipes | reverse complement strand
ATAACCCTCTTTGTTCCGAGCATATGTGCATATTTTGGCTTTTTTGAACAAATTCCATGCACAATGCATGTTTCGCCAATTTTTAACCAAAACAACCTTATTTTTCATGCATATTTTAACATTTTTTAAAGAAAAAAGCATGTTTTAAATATTTTTGTGTCGTTGCTTTTAATGTCTAATTTATGTGCAAAAATTAAAAATTATCTATATTTATAAAGAAGAAACGTGTGTATGTATGTATGTTTGTATGTATCCTAATCGCCTTCTGATTGGCTAGCCACACGAGCCAGATGATTTTTGTGGGATATTTGAAACAGATTCCATACACTTTTTTTTCTACAACATTTATGAAATATTTTCATTTAACAAAACTCTTAATTTATTAAGTCCCTACATATTACTCAACAAATAAACCATGATTTTGTTATTGAGGGCTGTCGTTTTAACTTTTAATAAAAAATACATGAAAGTATACCAGTAGTTGTTACACCCTGTGAAAAATTAAGGGTGACAAAGACCATCGTGCAAAAATTATGCGTAAAACTACTGATCATATCCCGAGACGCCGCCCGCCAGGGCCAAGCAATGAATGGCCGGGCGAAGCCGCGCCTTTCACTGCTTGTTTTTAATATTTTCAAACTTTCGCGCTTTACAGGGTGGAAATGTAAAAGATCAACATTTCAACCTCAATTTGTCCGAGATTTCCTCTTTCAAATATGCCCCTGTCACTTCAAAGATCATTCCCTGCTTGATATTTAAAAAAAGAAAAATATAATATAAAATGCCTCTCAATGGTGTGATGGAACATATTTTTACCCTTCGTGGTGCATATTTGGTCATTTTATAGTGGATTAATGCATGCATATTTTAGGGTTTGATCGTGCATAAACATCCGGGCCTTAATTATTATAGGTATTGGTAAAGAAAAACAACTGTTGACTATATTCTAGGGGTTAGATCTCTAGATGTGCTTTAACTTTGTCTCTGACTGTACTGGAACATCAAATTAATGTTTATTTCATATTTTTTCTACAAAAAAATCCTTGCTTATTGATTGGCCAATCTGTCAATTGCGAAACACAAACTAATCATTAAAATTTGGAATTTTCCGCTCGTCAAAATATTTATTTATTTAATTTTCTATATTCTGAATTTGATTCAATTCAATTTATAAATGTGCTAATTATATTTTTAAATAATCTTGTTTCATTAGATTATTTCAAGGATTTCAAAAATATTTATTTATTTAACCAATAACACTATTGCATAGCTGCCCTTCATTATAGATTCAATATTGTATTATTATATTATTTGTCAATATTATATGTTTATTTTGTAGATTTATTTTTCCAACCTAAACATATAGCTACGATTGTTTTATTTATTTTAATTATTATGTTTTTCAATTATCTATTGATCAAAGATTGAATTTAATTATTATATTCGGATTTACATATTTTTGATTTTTTTTTTTTCATAAAATATCATATTACTCTATTTTAGATTCATCTTTTTCTATTTTATTGCAAATTTAAATTAAAATAATTTATTTAAAACGAGGGGCCGATAAAAAGCTAAATAGCTTAATTGATTCAATTAACAACGATTAAATCAATATTATCGGCATATATAAACTATAATATAAAATTATCCTGTATATTATAATATATAAACTATAATAATATATGCTCAAATTCTGTATTACTACAATAGTAATTTATTATTTGAATAGAAATAATATACTGGAGGGAAATGAAATAAAAGATTGCAATTTTCGATTTAAACTTTTAGAGGCTTTTTAATCCGGTTTCAGGATAGTGGATTCTGGAGAGGCGTTTAAAAAAAAAATAAATTTTCATTTTACTAGCCTTTGGCGACCCATCTGCGTGTTGTTAGTCAGGGTGGCTCCGGAAGGGCGACTCCCCCTTGCCAGGAGCTGATCCACGGGACCTGAGGGTCTTCCAAGGCGATTGTTCCCCACCCCTGCCATCCTATCACCAAATTTTTTTTTTATTAAAAAAGGGTTAAAATTTAGAAATTAGGAAATAAAATCTTGAATTCTTCCTATGTACTGCAGGAAACTAAATAAATGTAGTTAGAAAAAAGTAAAAATCACAAGCACAACTTTCAATTACCGAAGGTGCTAGCAGTTAGGCCAGATAATATTATTGTTCGGCCTCTGGGGTTATATTGACTTTCGAACAATTACGAAAACAATTAATATACCATTTTTTTTACTTTCTCTTACCTCTACATATGTTAATATATGGAGAGAGAAAGTATTGGATAGCCTACGGGGCTTGGAGTAGTTAGTAGCGTGCCTACCTTCTATACTGAACATCGCGGGTTCGGACCCCAGGCAGTCCGATGATTTTATTTAAGGCATTTGGATACCAAATGGCTTAAATAGGAATGCCTGGACCCCTAATAGATATTTTAATAATTAACGGTTATCGTCAAAGTCTTATATGGCCTAAGTTGCCGAAAAGACTGTGTGGACGTGTGTGTGAATGAGAAAAGAGTGAATGTTAAAAAGTATTGGATACATGTCAAAAATTTGATGTCGAGATTTTGATGGATATACACGTTTTGAGAACCCCTGAATCCAAAAAAGTGGTTTTCGCGACATGGTCTGTCCTGTGAACAAAATATCTCAAGAACGAAAAGAGCTAGGAGGTTGAAATTTTATATTTAAGTTAGGCACCCCCATAGGACGTGACACGAAGCTTTTGAACAAAATGAAAGAGTACTAGTACTTTACTGATGCACTTTTTCAGTTTTTTTTTTCGATTTTCTCTAAATTCGCTCCAACAATTTTGATTAAAATTCAAAAATCAATTATTTTTAAGATGCTCTTTAAATTGTATATTCTCATTTTGCCCTTGAAATCTTTTGAAGCTCACTTTACTCTTGTACTTCATAGGAAAGATCGGAGAAATGTTTGCCATGGAAATATTTTCTCATACTTATAAATTTTACATCTTGAAATTAGAATGTACCGTACCTGTCGGAAACTAAATATGTCGACACAAAAAATCTGGTGTGATAAGCACAGGCCACAACTTTCGTTTACCTAGGGTAAGAGAAAGTTGTGTGCTGTGTGACCAGTCACATCAGATTTTTTAAATTAAGAATTGGATTATTTCATTGATATGAAATGTTGATTCATTATATATTTAAAAATTTAGAAAACAATTTGAAGATCAATTTAATAACCGATAGCTATCATAGAATAACGTGGAAATCAAAATAGATTTAAACGAGAGAATAGCTTTAAAGCAGAGAGGAGAGAGAGAGAGAGAGAGGTGTTGTGTCTGGGAACACCTTGCCCTTGGCTTGCAGTGAGTGTGTCAACCCTATTATTGAGGTTATCGATACTAACACATACATGCTCACTGGACAATCCCCCTAACCTTGGGTTGGTGGCTGCTGCCCCAAGTCCCCACCTAGGCATTAACTCCCACCCTTGCGGGCTCTCCGCCCCCGCATCACTATTCCTTGCTTATATCTGACACATTCACTTTTGACCAATGATTGCAAGCGGTTGAACGACCACGAACAAAACAAAAAACGCAACAAAGAACGTTTTTTTTTTTTTTTTTTTTTTTTTTTAAACACTCACACTTTTTTCTCATTCACAGTCTTTTCGGCAACTCAGGCCATATAAGACTTTGATGATATCCGTTAATGATTAATATACATATTGGGGGTCCAGGAATTCTTATTTAAGTCATGTGGTATCCAACTGATTTAAATAAAATCATCGGACTGCCTGGGGTCCGAACCCGCGACTTTTTGTATACGAGGTTAGCACGCTAACCCCAACACCAAGCCCGTGGGCAAAGAACGTTTCTTTCACTTCATCTTTTTTTTTCAACTTCTGAAAATCTCCAGAATTTCTGTATTATTTGAAATTTCTATCTGGATTCCCGTTTATTTACCGGAGGTGCTTTCGTGCACGCCCGAGTAAAAATGATTAAAAATGATGGAGGGATACACACGCTCGCACCAGGGACACAAACAGTAGATCGAAAGTGACCAGAAGAAAAATGTGTGCCCCTGGTGTGGACGTGTATATCCCTGTGTGTCCCTCAAAGTTCACTATGCAGACCTGCTGCGGGCGTGTGTATCCCTCGATCATTTTTAATCTTTTACTCGGCCGAAGACACACACCTCAAACCCAACCGGCCTCTGGCCTTAGCCTTCTACCGGCACCCTGTGAAGTTACATAATTTCCTATCTCTAACTCCTCCTCCTGCGTTCATTTCTAGCTAGTGAACTAATCCTTATTTCTGGTTCCTCTTCTATGCCAGGGAGGATGTTCTAGTTACTCCCTCAGCACCGACTCCTTTCGACGAATGCATCACTGAGAGGGAAGCTTTTTTACGTCCCTTCTACAGGACAGAATGTCACAGCAACTCCCTCTCCTCGTAGAGTTGCCTGGGGGCTATTGTGTTGAGATCCAATATTCCAATCCAGAGCTTCCTTGAGGATTTGTTTACATTAAATAAATATTTTTATTTACTGAAAATTTTTTTTAATCCCGCACGCCCAGGATTTGAACACGGATCTTCTTTGTAGAGGCCGACATCCTAGTCCACTACACCAGCAAACCCCTCTTATTTCTGATTGTAGTGATAGGTTAGGAAATGGAAAAACAAACCGTGAGAGTCAAGGAATAAATAAAAAAAGTGAAGTTTTTTTTTTCTAGTTATAATTTCTTGTGATCTATTATTTATTTAAATTTAATTCAAGTGTTTCTTTTGTCTTCCCACCGAGATATTGGTTAATGAACTTGTGCGCTATTCCAGTCGTTATTTAACCGGCGTTAGCAGATTCCATTCCAGCCAGAGTGAATCCGATTCTCTCGCAAGTCTCTCTCTCTCTCAAATCAGTTGTGTTTAATCTAAAATATAAATTAATAAAATCCAAATTCCAGCCATTCCTTGTTCTTGTCACCCTTTTCTTTAGGTTAGCATTGTTCATTTTGTGGAATGTTGACGAATTGCTTCTGTAGATGACTCGTCGTCGTTGGTCTAACTCAACAGAGAATTAATGTCATG
The DNA here is from genome assembly GCA_023213315.1 of Euborellia annulipes. Lineage (NCBI taxonomy): Eukaryota > Metazoa > Arthropoda > Insecta > Dermaptera > Anisolabididae > Euborellia > Euborellia annulipes. Next base: position 23,938 of record JAKCPI010006492.1, on the reverse strand, counting down.
TTTAGGAGAAGGAAGTATGTTCAGAGGGACAAGAGAAAAGGACATAAGGGTTGGGGGTCGTCTCAAGACCTGCAAAGGTCCGTCCGAGATCGATAGCAAACGAAGAAGAGTTGTGTCCAGCTATTCCAAAGACAATTTGCCACTTTGACACGGCCTTTGTCTAAAAGGGACAAATCTCAACAAAGATATCTACGAAATAAATAATTAATTTTAATTTTTTAAAAATTCATTTTTTTTTCTTAACAATTTTTTTTTCATCCTTTTATTTTCAAAAACGTTTATCTAAAATTAAATATAAGAACTTGAGAGTTGTATTCAATTTCTTTCCTCTTCGTTTAGTAAGAAATTATTACATTCAAAAAATGTCAGAGTTTATCTATATATCGACGTTCTAATTAGCAAAGTGCTTAACTCCATTTTTGTTTATTTTCATAAGAGCCAAAAAACATTTCATTGTCATTGTTAAACACTTTTCGTGTGGCAACTTTTCGAACTTAAAAATTTGAATTACGCTCTTACCCAGTTCAGGGCATAAGGAGAATATTATTTTTCAACTGAAAATACAAAAAAATGATTTTCGAAAAAATGTGGAAGTACACATATTGTACATGAACCAGACTTTGCAGTAATCCATTTCATGAGTATTCGTTTCTAAATAACCCTATTTGTTCCGAGAATATCGTCGCTTACGTAGTGACGTACCTCAAAAAAATTAAAAATTGAGATACAACGGGTATGGCCGTGTCCTGGCGTTCTTTACATTATCACAAAGTGACGAATCTGCATTTCCATGATTTTTCGTATTATTTAGGTTTTTTGGTTTCGCGTATCTACACATTTAATATAACAGCACTAACTATAAACATCTCTCCTGGAAAATGATAGAAATTTAGATACGCCACTACGTGATTCAGGCGACGATATGTGCTCCGTGAATACTTGCTCAGGGGCCCACATCATGAGGGTACGTGGATGACAACCACGAGCTGCCCTAGCTGGGACTGGCAGTACCTTTCTGTTCTTTGCATGTCAGTCAGTCTCTTTCGTTCTATATTTTCAACAGGCGTCAGACCGTGAGACGGGCCGGCCTGTTCCATTCCTTTCCGGTTGCAAAAACCCCATCCCCTCTGCCGACCCCGCACCAAATAAGTAGTTCCGAGAATATGTGCATATGTTGGCTTTTTTGAAGAATTTCCATGCACTATGCATGTTTTGCCAATTGCCAACCAAAACAACCTTATTTTCCATGCATATTTAGACATTTTTTGTTAAAGAAAAAAGCATGTTTGAATATTTTTGTGTAGTTTCTTTTAAAGTCTAATTTATGTGACAAAAATTAAAAATTATTTTTAATATTTTCAAACTTTCGCGCCTTACAGGGTGGAAATGTAAAAGATCAACTTTTCAAACTCAATTTGTCCCAGATTTCTTTTTTCAAATATACGCCTGTATCTTCTAGTGATGTATAAAGATCTGCTTTCAAAAACGTGTTTTCAGATAAACCTATGTCCTTAAACGAAGAAAATTTAGAGAAATTCCGTGTTGTCCAATGTTATAAAAAAAATATTTTTTTTATATATTATATAATATAAAATGCGATTCAATTTGTGATAGAGCATATTTTTACTGTTTTTTCCCTTCATTGTGCATATTTGGTCATTTTATAGCGCATTAATGCATGCATATTTTAAGGTTTGATTGTGCATGAACGGGCTATATTTAAAACAAAGAGAAAGTTATCGTTGTTTTAAGAAAAAAATAAAAAACAAAAATTGATTAGATGTCTAAAAAATACAAATATACTTATTGAAATATGAAGAAGTCAAATTCTAGATAGTTAGATAAAATTATAAATGAATTTGAATTAGATGGCTCTAATATAATCGCCAACAGTAAGTTTGAGGGTGATGGGTTTAGTGGGTGCTGTCAATATGCCAGCCAAGGCAATGGCCATTCGAAGAGCTTTATCTTGGCCAGGGTGATAGATGGAGACGCACAGAATGCAAGGCAAGAAGACCCACACCCTTTAACTCTCTCTCTCTCTCTATTGGCAAAGTGTAGTCAGGATAAGGATGAGGGGGGTCAGTGATGTATTGGCGGCTAGCAAATACACGTACGATGTAGGGTGTCGGGTGTGTAAGGAGGACATGCGGCTAAGAAGGAAGGATGAGGGTTGGCCCGGTAGGAATTTAAATTGAACCGATTCGGTGAACACGCTGAGGAGGAGAATCTATCTGCCTCTCTCTTGGACGATCGGTGGTAAAACCGAGGGCAAAGGATTTCGTGGGGTTTCCTGAATAGAAATCCTCCACCCTGGATACTCCTTCTACCAATTTCATTCTGGAAACCCTTCCTTCGCCTTGGGTGCCTTGGGTATGTGATCTCATGCTGCGAAATTAAATGCCAGTTGAAAAATCCAAACAAGAAGGAAGCTATCAGACTCTCAGAAACTTCGGGTTCCCTCGGACGGACCCTTAAGCCGCCCTTACACGTGCCCTTTTGTTCAACCAATAAATCAGAAATGAGATGTTCAATCTTAATTAAAATTTTATAGCTACCAAAAATGTCTATTAAAAGGAAAAATTTAAGCATTAAAAAAAAAATGAAATTTGGCCATCAAATATTTCTATATTTAAAAGAAGAGGGTGAAAATTTTTTTTTTTCCAAATCATCTTTTTCAAATGATACAAAAATCAGGTGTGACTGGTTGCAGAACACACAACTTTCTCTTACCTTCGGTAATCGAAAGTTGTGTACTGTGCTTGTCACACCAGATTTTTCGTGTCGAGATATATTTAGTTTCCGCCGATATATTAGAATTCAAGATGTAAAATTTATAAGTATAGGAAAATATTTATATGTTGTTACAATGGCAACCATTTCTCCTATCCTTCCTATGAAATACAAGAGTAAAGTGGTCTTCAGAAGATTTCAATGGCAAAATGAGAATATACATTTTAAAGAGCATCTAAAAAATAATTGATTTTTGAATTTTAATCAAAATCATTGGAGCGAATTTTGAGAAAATCGAAAAAAACTGACTGAAAAACTACATCAGTAAAGTACTAGTACTCTTTGGCCGATTTTGATTAAAAGCTTATTTTCACGCTCGCGAGGGGTGTCTAACTTAAATATAAAATTTCAACCTCCTAGGTCAATTCCTTCATGCTTAAAATTGAACACACACAGACACACAGACAGACCATGTCGCGAAAACCACTTTTTTGGACTCAGGGGACCTCAAAACGTGTATATCCATCAAAATCTCGACATCGAATTTTAGACATTAATCCAATACTTTTTCTCTCTATATATTAACATATATAGAGGTAAGAGAAAGTAAAAATACACTCAAAAATTTCACGACTACATCACTAGTCTGGGGATTTTCAGGCTTTTCCACAAAATATTAGAAAAATAATAGAGTGGAACTAGAAATTGTTTCTGGGGGGGGGGGGGGGTTGGCTTAGCCCCTGTGGGTTCGTCAGAGACGATATTTTTAAATAAAATGTCATGGGTAAAGAAATTAAACTTTATTTTTTTTAATAGTTTATTACAAAAATAGATTTAAAATAAATCGGAAATGACTTCCCCAAAACTTTATCGTATATTCTATTCTTTTGGAATTATTTGAAGTTCCTATCGGGATCCCCGTTTATTTACCCGAGGTGCTTTCGTGTACGAAGACACACACCTCAAACCCTACCGGCCTCTGGCCGTAGCCATCTACCGGCACCCCGTGAAGTTACATCATTTCCTGTCTCTAACTCCTCCTCCTGCTTTCTTCTCTAGCTAGTGAACTAATCCTTATTTCTGGTTCCAACCGGCTCCTTATATCCAACCTCTTCTATGCTACGGAGGATGTCCTAGTAGAGGAGGGACTCCCTCAGCACCGGCGTGTAGCCTACTTCCTTTCGAAGAATGCATCACAGAGAGGGAACCTTCTTTACGTCCCTTCCACAGGACGGGATGTCACAGCAACTCCCTCTCCTCGTAGGTTGCCTGGGGGCTATTGTGGTGAGATCCTATATTCGAATCTAGGGCTTGCTTGAGGATTTGTTTACATTAAATAAATATTTTTATTTAATGAAAAATCCCGCACGCCCAGGGTTTGAACAGGCATCTTCTTTGTAGAAGCTGACACCCTAGCTCACTACACCAGCGAGCCCCCCTTTTGGAATTACATCTGTGTGTGTGAACACGATTGCTTAAAAACGTAAGCAGTCAGATCATGGGCGTACCCAGGATCAAATCTAGGGGGGGGGGCATGGTCAGATCATGGTCGTCCAGGGGGGGGCAGATCATGGTCATCCAGATTGTGACATAGCTATTTTTTATATAGAGAGGTAAAACCTTCGAATTAAAGGCCTAACAAAAAAGAATCATTCCTCGTCGCCATCCGCTAATTTTGTTTCGTTTCATCACTTTATAAACATTTAATTTTTTTTTGTTGCTTTTAGGGGGGGGCAGCTGCCCCCTGCCTCTCACTGGGTACGCCCATGAGTCAGATCGATAAAATTTGGTATTAATCACAGCCAAATTACTCTATTTTAAAAAAGTTTTTATTCTTTGACATTTTTTCGAAAACTGATTAGTTTTTGAAATAATCAACCCAGAAAAATTAATTATGAAAAAAATCAAAACAAAATCTTACAGGTGTCATTAAATTTTGTTTTGGCTTTTTTTCAAACGGTACCCTATAATTATCTCGACATAAAAAATCTGATGTGACATCACATCACACAACTTTCGAGTATCAAAGAAAGAGAAAGTTGTGTGTTGTCACACCAGATTTTTTGCTTCTATATCATACCGGTATTTTTTCATTTTTGAATTTTTTTTTTCACAAACACTCATTTATTAAAAGAGAAATCAAAAACCTACCGAAATCTCAAATTTGAAACTTAACATACCTATCATGTTTAGTTAATTGAAAATAAAACTGATTCATTATTATTTATGCTAATTTACTAAACCCTAAACCATTTGAAATAGTGAAAATAATTTAAAGAGAAAATATTTTCATTTATATTATTTCTCATCCCTTCTCAAATCAGATTTTACTCTATTTAAATACACATTTCTCCCCCCCCAAAAAAAAAAAAAAAAAAAGTAAAAATATTTTATCGTGAACGATAAATTATTGTTGAAAACAATTAAAATTATTTGCGACATAGATAAATAAATAAATAAATAAATAAATCCATTATAATGTTTATGAAAATTCCATTTATTTTAAATTAAACAGAAAATACCTTAAAAGAGCATTTAAAATTATGCGTTTTTAAATGATTGTCATTTTCAAATACCTTTCTAAATAGCTTAACATAATTAAATTTATTGTTTACTCTATTTAAGGATTTTAAATTATTTTAATTTAATGTAAATTTACTAAATTATTATTATGGGGGCAGATGAATTCAATCTTCATTAAATGAAGTTGGTATTATTATTAATTAATATTTCTAAAAAGTTTGAGTTAATTAGCTTATTATTATTATTATCAGGTCCTCCTCAATAAAAGACAATGAAATCATATTGGCCATATATTATTTTCATTTCAAAATGCATTATTTTATATTTAAAAAAAAATAGGAAGAGAAAGCTAAAAATTTAAAAAAATAATAATCAAAAGCATAAATCTACACAATTTAATTGGTCGATTTTTTCGATTCTTTGGAATCTCTACGCCTCAAAAAAACGTAACATTTTGTTTCTTCTTAAGAAGACCTGTTCTAATCTACCTTAATGACACTCTAATTTAAGAAACACGTTTAATATGAAATATCTTATACATTTCTAAGTAAATTTAACACAAATACAAATCATTTTAATCAAATTAATACAATTTAAATAAAATAAAGAAAAATATGTCGATTTTCAATTTGAGGGACAAATCAACATAATCTCGGTATGTTTTGTTGGATATTAAATAAAAATTTTGTTTTTATAAGAATTTTCAATAAAATAGACAGAGAAAAACTGAAATGGAAAGATTATTTTAAAATTTTTGAAATTTGGCGTTAATAAAAAAATTTCGACATTTTTGTCTTTGATTTATTTAAATTGTAATTATTTATTAAAATGATATGGATTTGTGTTAAATTTACTTAGAAATGTTTAGAATATTTCATACTAAATTTTTAGTAAATTACAGTATCTTAAGATAGATTAGAACAGGTCTTTTTAAGAAGGAACCAATTTTACGTTTTTTTTTGGCGCGCAGAGTATAAAATTTTTGATTTAGAAAAAGGAAATGATTTTTCTTTTTAACAAAATAAAATTTATTTCTAAAAAGTTAATTCATCATTCAGGCCTCTCTCGTTCATTAGATTAAAATTTTCCACTGGGGTTTATATTATTGTCAAAACTCATTTGTAAATATTTTTCATGTCACCGGGATATACTAATTTTAAATTAGCTACTCACTAAGTTTTATCATCTGGAATAATTGAAAAATAAATAAATAATTTAAAATGTTGTTTATAGTTAATCCGAGAGAGATAAAAAATCCATTCAAATGGACAAATGAATTTTGGAAAAATAAAATGAGAAATATTAACTAGAGAGAGTCTTGGCCAAAATATTTTTTTTTCTTCCCTCCAAATTTAATTCATGACCCTAAAATTAACGAAAAGGGATGTAAACAAGTAGGGGGCTGTCTCCCGAAAACGGTACGTGGTGGGGGAAAACGGAGGTTATATTTGTATTCAGGAGGTCATTTTACTCAAGAATCTGAAGGAATCATCTCGGGGCTTTTTTCTTGCCGAGTAGGGTAATATTTCAAAATACTTAATGTGCATTTCAACCTTGATAAGTCATAAATAAATAAGAACTGATGAACACACATTCAGGTCTATTCTCTAAAAAGACGTTAAAAATTAAAATAAACAAACAGCTGTTCAAAAGTAATGTAAAAACGATCAGCGTTAAAAAATGCTATTCAAAATCACTTCCTTGCCTCAAATAGCTATTCTGTAAATAAAAATTTATTGCCAAAGCGTTAACATTTAGTAAATAGTGTTAAAAATTAATGTCATGTCTAGAAAGTGCCTTTAATATTTTAACGTCGTGTTTAAAATATTAAAGGCACTTTCTAGGCATGACATTAATTTTTAACACTATTTACTAAATGTTAACGCTTTGGCAATAAATTTTTATTTACAGAATAGCTATTTGAGGCAAGGAAGTGATTTTGAATAGCATTTTTTAACGCTGATCGTTTTTACATTACTTTTGAGTTTTACTTTTTAGTAAGGTTATGATTTTGAAATAAAACCAACATGTTAACGTCGCTGTTAAAACTTTGTTTAGAGAATAGCATTTTTTTAACGCTGATTGTTTTTACATTACTTTTTAACACCTATTTGTTTATTTTAAATTTTAATGTCTGTTTTTCGAGAATAGACCTGATTGAGTCTCAAATTTCACTTTAAGTGTCAATTTATGAATAATATTTTGAAACATATATAACCTAATGTATAATTTGTATATTTAATTTTAATTTACAAAGGAGGAATAAAAAAAAGGAAGTTATGATTTCAAATCCAATTATTTTGTCTTAAACAATTTCTTTTTTTAATATTTCTGTATGGGCGTATCCAGGGTCCAAGGGAGGGCAGCTGCCCAAAAAAATATAAATAAAATACTGAAAAATTAATGCCATCTGCGAGAAGATAAAAACTACGAGTTAGGCCATTCCCTATCTCCAGTCCAGAGGGGCCCCCCCCCCCCCCCCCCCATATTTAAATTGCACGAACAGTCCCCATCTCCTGGCTACCCGTTTACAAACCAAAAGAAAAAGGATTGGAAAGCAGAGGGATTTTTTTCCATCTTTAATAAATTCAAATCAAATTTATTTTGATCTTTTCAAAGTAGATTTCCTTTTTGTTTGGATGATTTTCCATTTATTTTGATTTCAAAGTTCATTTAGTTAATAGAAATAGCAACTTTTTTTTTATCAACAAGATTTTAATTATGATAATTAAGAAAATGAAATACCAGATTGGTATGCACAAAGAAGAAGAGGGAAAATTAACTCTAACAAAATACCAAGAGACGCCTCCCTCCCTCTCTCGTTTCTAAAGCATGTCTGCTTGCTTGCAAATTTCTGAATATTAAAGGACAGATTTTCTCAAGATAGAATATATTATTATTTTCCTCCTCTAAGAACACTCGCAGAGTATAATACAAGTTGGTTCGTTGTCAAATTAAACTAGGAAGTGAGACAAACATAGTCTAAGGTTCGTGTGTTCGAAAAGGAGAGAAGGTTAATGAAACGAGCAGGAAGAGAATTAGAGTGAGATGGAAGACTTGTTAAGGAAAATTAAATGGCAAGACAAAGATATATATATATTGAGTGAATATGGTTAATGTAAAATGAAGGCGGCAGGCAAGCTGGAGGAGGTAGGGGGATGAGGAATAAGAGGATGGGCTTGAAGCTGCGCAAGGAATAAGGGTAAGAGTAAGGGTGGCTGCCAGGGTAGGGATGCCGTACCGCGGTGATGGTGGTGGCGGCGGCGGTTCCAGAAGCTTTCTTGCTCTGAAAAATCAATGGGTGAGCGCATGGTAGAAACGCCTTGCTTCTCCTGAGAGAGCTCCACCCACCACCCTCGAAACTGCGCCAGGCCACCCCAAGAACAGGGCGGATTGCAAAAGTAATAACAGGAGGAAAAGCAAGGAGGATTCATTCTAGAGCACAACCCAGCCAAATGGATGGAGAAAACAAAAAAAAAAAATTTAATTAAAAAAACAAAAAAACAATACAAAAAAAAAAAAAATTATATTAAACTAGCTGCTGAAGGATTGCCTTCCGAATCCCTACCACGCTAGGCCCTGGCGGACGGCGTCTCGGGATATGACTAAGATTTGTCCAAATAAAAGTATTTTAATTAATTTTGCACCGAAATATGAAATAAAAAACTTATTTTAAATAAATAAGGGCTTTCTGCAAATTCAGAAAATGTACATATTTAATATCGATAGAGAGTTAAAATTAAATAGTTATGATGTACATAAACTTTCTAAGGTGTGGAATACCATTTTTCACTTTTTTACACTGCGAGGAAGCGTCATTTTAAGTTTATCAAAAAAATGTGAAAAATAAATAAAGGATATTTTTTTTTTTTTTTTTTTGAGGGGGGGCGCGAATTTTTGAAGGAAATGTGAAATTTTAGGAGGAAGAAGAATTTTAATCCTTTTACTGTATTTATTCTTAAGAGACTCTGTCAAATTTTTTTTTTTTTTTTTTTAAACATTCACACTTTTTTCCTTCACCCTCACATTCACACAGTCTTTTCGGCAACTTAGGCCATTAAGAATTTTACGATAACCGTTATTTATGAATTTATCTATATTGGTGTCCAGGCATTCTTATTTAAGCCATTTGGTATCCAAATGGCTTAAATAAAATCATCGGACTGCCTGGGGTCCGAACCCGCGACGTTTGGTATATGAGGTTAGCACGCTAACCTTATGCCAAGCCCCGTGGGCTTTTTTTTAATTAACACACACACAAATATTGTTTTCAATATTTTTATAAAATAATATTATTTTATCCAGAAATTGCACGTGATATGGCACCAAACATTAAAATAAAATATGAAAGTTGAGTATCAAATTAAAATATTAAAATTGAAGAATTAAGAATGCCACATAGGCCTATCGTCACTAACCGATCTTAGAAAGCGTGTTGATTGGTGCGTTATGTGTAGGTTTTAAAAGAAAGATGAAAGTCAAAGAAAACGTTACAAACTATATTACCATCGGATACTAAGTAAAAAGTCAAAGTCGTTCAGTGAGAATCGAATTCTAATCGACTTGAAAGAGTTTCAACTCGATTCTAAAAAGTCGATTATTTTCAGTAAAAGATCGATTCTTGACTAAAGTCATCCCTAGGTATTACTCCTGTAGATGATATGATGTTTGTTACTATTTCAACTTTATTTTGATACCACATGTCTTTGATTATTATACTTTGATTAGATATATTTTTCTATTATTATTATTCTTTATTGCACAACTCATATCAATTCAAAATCAAATACCTTAGCATTCTTACCCTTACCCCGATTTTAACTGGATTAACTTGTTTCTAAAAATTTTGAACCCCTTCACCTAAAATCTGTTACTGTAACCAAAAAAGAAAAAGAAAAACCAGTTTTAATGAAAACTTGAAGATGATATAGCTACTATAGTATATCGAAACAGGTTCCATTGGTCAGTGTGTCCAGTCGCTGGTCACACACAGACCTGCTGAACCACCTGCAGCCTGAACGACTTGCGACCCCTTTCTCATGAAATATTCTATTTCTTCTAAATTGACATAACGGCTTTTTAGTTTTGATTAAAATCTTAAATTATACTATTATTTTCATATTATCTTAACTCCTTATATATATCTTATTCTTAATAAGTGCAAGACTATTAAAACCCCCTTATGGTTTCTGTAACCATAAATAATAGTAGACGAAGTCTTGGTAACATTCACCAAGCGTTCATAATACCGTATTATATAAATAGATGGGTTCTTAGTTGTGCAAAGTTTGCGAAACAGAAATTTATTAGCCGAGATTTAATATTGCCCAGTAAATTGCAAAACTTTGGGGCAAACATATTTCCCCCCGCGCCCGCGCGCGCGCGGGCCAAAACGTGGCTGAGATAATCCTAGCCTAGCATCGGTCGAGTCGACCCGGCGCGACCCCCATCCCCTCGCCAGCCAGCCCTTTGCACAGACACAACTTATTCCTCCGCCTCCGCCTCCTCGAGGTACTTTGCCATGTTTTTATGCAAGCCCAGTGGTCTTTATTGCCAACCGGCGGTCAGGCAATTAGGCTGTTTAGCCCCCAGGGGTGGCAAAGTGCATGGCTTAGAAGCCCCATTTCCTTCAATCGAAACACACTCAAGATGCTCCTTAATGCCCATTACATAAATGAACTTGTTTCATAAGAAAATTTATTTATTTTTAGCTGACTCACTTGGCCGAGATCCTTTATAACCCAAACTTCTATTTACTAATTAATATGAGTGATCTGAAGTTCAATTTACATTTCAAATAAGATTTAACAAATTTATTTGAATTATACTGTAATATAAAATTAAATTCTGAAAGTCAGTCAATTAATTTGATTTCTCTGACTGGATCCCCGGCTTCATAATCTCCAAATTAAATATTTAACAAGGAAAAGTATGAGACAGCCAAAAAAATAAATTATTAAAAAGATGCTTTATTTTAAATTGAGCCTTCTTCAGAATCTTAAAATTCCTTAGAAAATATAATTTATAAAACTGTAATACTTCTCTTTTTTTTTTTTTTTACCAATAACAATGCTGTTTCTTTTTTTCTATATTACAATTTTATTTTATCTATTGTTTTTTCAAATTTATACTTACAATTGTTAGTATGCTCATGAGAAGGCGATCAAGGGGTAAAGCAGTGAAGCTTATAATCCTGAGTTGAAAGCAACTAGAGTTCAGATCCACCCCATGACAAAAAATTATCCTACTCTATTTGAAATGCCTTCTTCTGAGGAAGGAAACACAGTATCAGTATCAGTATCCTTCCCATGAAAGTTTTCCTAAGAGTAACCACAATGTGTCAAGTCGGACACTAATGACTGAAGAGAAAGATGCCACTGACTCTGTACCACACTGCTATTTAAATTTAGTAGATTATGATTCCATTTCTGAAGATGTAATATCAAAATACGTATTATTTTACGAATAAATATGTGAACCATATTACCTAGTATATCATTTAATATTATTTTAATATATTCCTAATTTAGAGAGATATGTCAAAATCGGAAATTTTTCCGTCAGATAAATAAAATTTTAAAACAGAAAATACGATAACTGCAGTGTGGTATTAAAAAAAATATACCGTCGGAGTTGTTAAAAGACATTATGTAATTGAAGGCCAAAGCTTTGGTCGAAACGTCGACAAAATCAAATAAAGCAGTAGTAATGAAGAATTGGAGATATCAGCCAAATTGAGATTATCCAGATTATTAAAACTCCCAGAATAAGACGTTTCGGCCTAAATTTATTTGGCCATCTTCAGTTATTGGGCACTCTGATTTCTTTCTTGAGACAGTCCCCTTACTTCTGTAGCAGATGTTGCAGCATGTTGTCAACTTGTAAATATAAGCGATAGACTTTTTGCATGAATTTTAGAAGCAATCGAACTTCTTTTTATTTTTGAAAATTTTTCTAACACCGTAAAAGATCATTCGTCTTTGTTTAGGGAGAAAATTTTTTACTTTTTTAAATTGACTTTATTTGGTCATGATCACATTTGGCGACCGACATATTGTCCATTCCGGAAATAAAGTATTTTATAAATAATTATGCCTTATATCTTTTAATTAATGAGATGTGACTGTGAATATCAATGAGTGTGATGTGGAGGCAGGCAGCCAGGAAGATAGAGGCTATTTAATTAAACAGACTCCTTTAAACAAAACGTTTCGGCTAAATTTATTTCATCAATTCTCGAAGGTTTACTTTGAAGTTTGCAAGGTGGTCGTGCAGATTTTCAAATAATTTTAAAACAAATATTTTTCAGAAATTTTATTAGCTGACTGAAAAATAATTTGAAAATCTGCACGTCCACCTTGCAAACTTCAAAGTAAACCTTCGAGAATTGATGGAATTCTGCTCGAGCTGTTTCTTGAATATAAATTTATTTCGCCATCTTCAGTTGTTATAGTCTTATAGAAAAATAGAAATTTTTCAAATTCGCCTATTAAAAAAACACATATGGCGGAGTCCGCCGAAAGCGGGTTTTATTATATAATTTATGATTCTATCTATGCATTAAGTAAATTTATATCATTATTATTAAATGAAAGTATTAATTCAACTTAAAATAATAAATAAATAGAGAGAGAAGTGAAATATGAAATTTTATTTTTTAAATATTCTACAAAGAATGAAGAATATGAGTGAAAATAAATTTAATTAATTCTAATTACACAATTTGTTGTATTTTGTATGAATATAGATATATAATTACATCAATTTAAATTTAAATAAGCCTAGAGTGAAATAGCGTAGAGGCAGGCGCGCAGTTCTTTTCCCCTTACGGCTTTCTACCCCCTTAAATAAATGTAATTAATTATACAATTACAATTTGTTGCATTTTATTTCTTATACCTATTTATTGTTTATATTTCAATTTAATTTTAAGTGTTAAGTGTTAAAAAATAGTGTTGAACAAAAAAAAATTTTAATTCAAATTTGAATTTTGTTTTTCTTTTTTATGATAATAGATAAATAAATATAATCTTAAAATAAACACTTGGTGTTAACTCTACACTTAAAGCTTAAATATAAACAATAATTAATTGATGATACTTTGTTTTATTTATTGTATGATAATAAGTGTTTAACAACAAACTACTTCATGACACTCTTTCATCACAGCTCTACGAATATCGTCATCTCTGAATGCTAGAGTCAACAGGAAACTGGTGTGACTGGTCGCACAGCACACAACTTTCTCTTAGCATCGGTAATCGAAAGTTGTGTTCTGTGCTTGTCACACCAGATTTTTTGTGTCGAGATATATTTAGTTTCCGCGGGTATTCAAGATGTAAAATTTATAAGCATAAAAAATTTTTAAATGTTTGTTATGATGGCAACAATTTCTCCTATCTTTTCTATCAAGTACAAGAGTAAAGTGTGCTTCAAACAATTTTGAGAGCAAAATGAGAATATACATTTGAAAGAGCATCTAAAAAATAATTGATTTTTGAATTTTAATCAAAATCGTTTGAGCGAATTTTAAGAAAATCCAAAAAATCTGAAAAAGCACATCAGTAAAGTACTAGTACTCTTAGGCCGATTTTGTTTAAAAGCTTATTTTCACGTTCCAGAGGGGTGCCTAACTTAAATATAAAATTTCAGCCTCATAGCTCAATTCCTTCATGCTTAAAATCGAACATACACACACACACACAGACAAACAATGTTGCAAAAATCTACCTGAATATACATCAAAATCTCGACATTGAATTTTTTGACATGAATCCAATACTTTCTCTCTCTATATGTGTATATTCATATATAAATAAGAGAAGATAAAAATTATTTAATATTTAAATTTGCCCACTTGTATATTAAAAGAATTAAAATGAATTGAATAGTTTACATCTAGCCTACACCCCGTATATGGGTACAAGGTTATTCAATTTGCACTGAAAGCATAGAGAAATCAGTTAAATCGAATAGACAATCCAATTTGACCCTTTTCCTAAATTGTGAAAACGTTTAATATAGTAGTCGATATCAAAGCAGATTGCAATTACCTTTTAGAAAATTTCATATTGATTTTTCACTTTAATAGCGCACCAGTCAAAATAGAATTTTGTATTTAATTTAAAAATCAATATAAAAAAAAAAAAAAAACCCCACTGATTAGTTTTTAAGCTCTTTTTCGGCATAATTTGAATAAATTTCATCATATAGATCTGTTCGAAATACATGTAAATTTTTTTTTCAAAGGTCTAGTTTTTAACATAATACACTGTGCGTCAAAGAAGACGTAACACTTTGTTTCTTTAAAAAAAAAACCTGTTCTAATCTTTCTTAATGATCCTATTTATTTATTAAACGTTTAAGATGAAATACAGTATATTATAGATTTCTAAGTAAATTTAACAAAAATCCATATCATTATAATAAAAACGTAATTACAATTAAAACAAAGACAAAAATGCCAAAATTTTCTTATTTACGCCAAATTTAGAAAATTTTAAAATAAACTTTCCATTTCTCTTTTATTGGAAATTCTTATAAAAACAAAATTATTAATTAATATTAGAATTCGACCGAAACAAGATTTTCAGCCGAAACCGAATTTCGGCCTCAATCTTAGTTTCGGCCCAAACAGAAACTTGTATTTCCTATACATATCACTCACTATACATACCTATTCATATCAATTTACCTTTTTTTTTTTTTTTTTTTTGAGATTTTTCCGCCCTGCGGAAAATTTTTTCCCCCTCCCGTGAAAATCATTTTACCTTTAGACTAAATTTTTTCCTCCCCTTTGCAGTGGCGTAGCGAGCATAACTCGCGCCCGGGGCACAATACCTTTTTAGTGCCCACCCTACCATTCGAAAACCATATAATATTATATGTAAAATATACAAAATTATTATATTACACTGGCACTAAATTTAAAATATATTTTCCAGAAATCCATTATAATAAAAATAAAAATTACCCATCAATTTTTTGTTTTTCGGACCATTTGACGCCCCTTTGTGAGTAGCGCCCGGGGCATGATGACCCCCTTGCTCCCCCCTCACTACGCCACTGCCCCTTTGCATGAGAGTCTCATCCCATCTTTTCAGATTCAGGTTTCGGCCGGCTGAAAGTTTCGGCTCCTTTTTGGCCGAAACTGAAACCACGGCCAAAACCTGGATTTTTGAAACCGAAACCGAATATTCGGTCGATTTCTAATTAATATCCACCAAAACTTATCGAGATTATGTTGATTTGTCCCACAAATTGAAAATCGACATATTTTACTTTATTCTATTTAAATTGTAATAAATTGATTAAAATGATTTGTATTTGTGTTAAATTTACTTAGAAATATATAATATTAAATGGTTCTTAAATTAGAGCGTCATTAAGGCAGATTAGAACAGGACTTCTTAAGAAGAAACAAAATGTTACGTTTCTTTGACGCGCAGTGTAGTTTTATTCATTGATTTTTATTTTTAGTATTGAAAGAAATTTCTTTTTTTTTTTTAAATTTAGCTCGTGATTTATTTTCCCCGGGTCGTATCTAATTAGCAATTCACGCAAGGAACATTAGTTTCCAGGGTATTCTAATGGGCGGATGCCTCGGTTCGCTTCCCATGACACACAATAAGCTCTGCTAGCTCAGAGTTTTTGAGGGTGGGAAATTGTTTGACGGCGATGTCTTCTGTCTTATGTCTTATGTCTTGGGTGGAGTGGAGTGTCTTGCGTCTAAGACAGATTGTGTCTTCTCTTATTAGGAACGCAGGAGGCGGCACGTCATGGGGCAGACAAGCGTGCATGACTGGTTGCCAGCCTGGGGGGGTGGTTTTCCACCTCCTCCCCCCCCCCCAAGGCTCAGTGGGGTGGCTGGGTTTCTACCACCTCCCCCCAAAAAGCCCGGGGGTGGAGGCATCATTTTGCTGGCGGAGGCGCCCAAGCTAACAGCTAACATGCGCGGGTTCTCTATTAAGTATAGCAGTCGTGTGCACTACAACCTTTGAACTTCACTTGCAGCCAACTTTTGAAATTATATAATTAATCTTGGATATATATATATATATAAAGTAGATTTGTATGTTTGAAACCAACGGAGCTCAAAGTTAATATAAGATAGGAAATAAATGGATAGTTGAGAAACTTAAAGCTAATGAGAAAAGATGGAGATCTAAGATCCAAAATAGAACAAATTTTATTTTTTCTTGAAAATTTATTTGAAGAATTGTTTCATATAAAATACAAACTTTTTTTTATCTGTTGTGATTCTCTTAAAAATACCGAATACTTTCTCTTATTTAGAGTAGCTATATATGTTATTATGATATAATCGTATGAAGAGCGTCTAATTTACAGGAAGGTGAAGAAAATAGACTATATATTTTCTAAATATTGTTTTGTTTTTGTATTATTTTCTAAATATTGATTTGTTTTTGTATAATTTTCAAATATTGTATTTTGAAGAAAATTTTTATATACAAGTTTAAAAAAAAAAAAAAATATTGTAAAAAAATATTGTAAAAAATAATGTGTGGGGGTGAAAGGCGAGAGCCAACAGCCGGAAATAAATTAAAAAAAAAAAAAAAAAAAAAATAGACTATTCGGCCCAAAATTATTACCTATTTTCTATGTCAATGTTTCGAGGACTATACGATGGTGACGTCACGTCATGTGAGTGACGTATAGTCTCCGAAACGTTGACATAGGAAATGAATAATTTTAAAATCTATTTTCTTCACCTTCCTATGTGTTATTATATTTTATTATAGAAAAATAAGATGTTAAAAATTCAATGCACTGTCTGTGTGGGTTCATAATAAAGTATGAAGAAAATAAGCTATGAGGCTGAAATTTTATATTTAGGCCTATCTACTGTACCTATTTTACCTAAGTTTTATACTTTTTGATTTTTTTTTTCCATTTTCTCAAAATTTACTCTAACAATTTTGACTAGCTAGAACTTTGTTTGAAAAGAGATGAAATTTTTTTCACTCAACGATCAATTAGACTGTAAATAAGCTAGTCGTTTAAGATAACAAATTTCCGAGATGAGTTTGTGCTTGGGCACTTTTTGTGTCAATAAAATTTTAATTTTAATTTTAGTATAAAAGGCGGATGCGAGATTTTGTGTTTATTGGGCTGGCAACCTAGGATAAAACTAGTCCGTCCGCCAAGCAGGGGCGGATTTAGGCATTTGTTGCCCCTAGGCACTGGAATCGTGCCCCCCCCCCTATACCTTTCCAACATCAGAAACTTTTCAGTTAGATATATATTTATTCATTATTATTTTATTATTATTATTATTTTTTTTTGAATGGGTGCATAAGGTCCGAAGACCTTTAATGACCAGTGGTCACATGCAGCCAGGAAGAATATAGTTAAAAAAATAAATAAATAAAGGAGAAGCATTTGTCATTATTAGAGACCGGGAAAAAAAGCATAAAAAATGGAAAAAAAGTGCTTAAAAAAGCATAAAAAACTTGAGTAAAAAGTTGTTAAATAAGCATAAAAGTTGAAAAAAGCATCTCATAAGCAATTTTTACTCATACCAATGGCGTATCCAAATTTTTTTTAAAGAAACTAAATTTATTCCGCTCCCGCCCTGCGAAAAATTTTGTTTTTGCGGAACCAAATTTTTTCACCCTGCGGAAAATATTTTTTTACAGAGCTATATTTTTTCGCACTGCCGGGGTTTTGGAAATTTTTTTTTTGGGGGGGCCGCCCCCCTCCCCCCTTATATACGTCCCTGGTGTATGCGTGTGTGAATGGGAAAAAGTGTGTTTTTTAATAAAAAAAAAACAAAAAAATTATAAATATTCGTAAAATAAGTTCAAATAAGCACGAAAGGGAAAAAAAAGCATGAAAACTCAAAAAAAGCAAAAAAAGCATAAAAAATGCAATCTCAATGCACTTAGTTTTTCCTAATTCGTATAGAAATTAAATATCTAATGGTTGCTTATAAAATTGAGCAATAAGCATTTTGCTTAAAATCCGGTCTCTAGAATGCCTGGACCCCATTAAATATATTTATATAATAACGGTTATCGTAAAGTCTTATATGGCCTAAGTTGCCGAGAAGACTGAGTGTATGTGTGTGAATGGGATGGCACAGGTAGAGCTCCTCCAATTCTCCCTAATATACTATCCGTCTCAAAATAAAATGAACAAACTCTAAATCACAAAACCTTCATAATTTTTTGCTTATAATTATTTGTATAGTTTTATGATTCTACTGCTGAGTGTCTGAGATTCCAAAAATGCAAGGACATTTTGACCTACGCACGTCCGAGTCAAAATTTTGAGAAACCATCATCGATCGTAGAATCTTGACATCAGCTCTATTTATTTAAAAGTTTATAATGGAAATTTATATCTGGAAAAATATTACCATGCTTGATTTAAACATTTAATTTTGCCAATAAAAATGAATAATAATATCTCCATTTGTTTGCTTCTAGTTATATAATCCCAGAGAAACATGTTATTAAACTATGATCACCATTAAAATTGATCGTTGGCAATATATTTTACATATAAATATGATAGTATGGTGTTCATTTTATAAAATTACTTTTATACTTGCTTGAATGGAAAATTTGAAATGTTTTATTTATGGCTATTTGGTCAACGAAAACTAAAAATCAAATGACTGACATTTTGATAGAAAATAAAAATTTTATTTTATTTATTTAAAATAGACAGCATAGTATTATTTTATTGAGTACTATTATGATATATTAAAAAAAAAAAAGAGTTTTTAGCGCTACCCTGTCATTCGAAAACGAACCCAGGATGTCTGGCTTTTTTTAAATTTTATAATTAGAGGCATGATTCTTGAAAAAAGCAAACCCGCGACCCCTGGTTTAGAAGGCCAGCGCGCTAGCCACTAGACCAAGCCCGAGAGCACCTCTTGTTTATGGGAAAAAAATTTTCATTACTATATTCCAATCCAGTGCCTGCTTGAGGATTTGTTTACATTCATAGAATACACAAATGCAAAGATTACATAAATATTTTTTTTTTTTTATTTCGGTTTGACTCCTCGGTCATACCATAAATACAAACAAAATACAAAAGAATATACATATAAAAATTATGTAGAGAACCTTATCAATACATAATAAAAATTACATTGTAATAAAATACATAATAAGAAAGAAAGATAAATATAAATTACATAAGATCAAGCAAATATGACATTAAATATAATATATATCTAAAATAATATAATATAATATATATAATAAAATACATAATCGAAGAGAAGAGGAATCAAAACTTCATAATAGTAAACGGTAACTTACAAAAATCGTAAAAAAAAGGGATTATTGAAGAACATATTAAAAGAATACATAAATAATTATTTCAAGATAAGGAATTTTACTGTTCGGTTGATGTTCAATGTGAAAATTATAACAAAATAAATCAATATTTCATTTTTTTAGATTTTATTGGCGACTGCATACCGGTTAAGACAGTTTCGGCTCATTGCCATCATCAGGCCTGCAAAGAACCATTTTTACATTATTAACAAATTTTTCATTCTAGGAAATAAAATTCATATTCAGAACATACAAAATGTTATGAGTTTTGTAAAACAGACATTTAAAACTTTAACAAAATTTTTTTAAACAACATTTTTACTTTCAAATATCAAAAATCAAAATATAAAAATTACACAAAGGAAACAAATTATTTTTAAGATAAATATTGTTTTTGAAGGAAATGAAGGATTTGAGGTAAAAAATGTTAAAAATAATTTGTTTCCTTTGTGTAATTTTTATATTTTGATTTTTGATATTTGAAAGTAAAAATGTTGTTTAAAAAAATTTTGTTAAAGTTTTAAATGTCTGTTTTACAAAACTCATAACATTTTGTATGTTCTGAATATGAATTTTATTTCCTAGAATGAAAAATTTGTTAATAATGTAAAAATGGTTCTTTGCAGGCCTGATGATGGCAATGAGCCGAAACTGTCTTAACCGGTGCAGTCGCCAATAAAATCTAAAAAATGAAATATTGATTTATTTTGTTATAATTTTCACATTGAACATCAACCGAACAGTAAAATTCCTTATCTTGAAATAATTAATAAAAACTGTTCCCCTTCTAATTAAATTAAAATACATAAATATTTCTCTATATGGAGGAAGTCGTAACTTTAAGAATTAATAACTCGAAAAGTTATAGGAACTTCGGGATGAAACTAATTTTTCTGTAATCCCTAGAAGGTCCTCTTTAAGCATAAAAAATTTCGTTTCAAAATTCCAATGGGAAGTTGGTCATACAGACAGATAGACGGACATTATCGAATTATATAAATAGATTGTCACTAATTTAAAAATTATTTTTTAAATATTCCGGAAGAAGAGTAACAGCCACTAGGATCGTTGCAATTAAGTATGGCGGAAACTGGAATGGTTGACCAAAAAAATCCCCCGTTGGAAAACTAAAAAAAAATTGGGGAATTTTTTTTTATAAAATTTTAAATTAAATTTGTATAAATCAATAAATAAATGAATATAGAAATTTTATAGTGATCATTAGTAACCCTCTTTTCTGCGGGCTTGTAAATGTCAGATTCACACTCCCCTCTTAAAAGGGAAGCGACGAGGGGATGTTTAATTGATTATTATCCACTTTTAAAATGTTAGGGGATCTCATGTAATGTTAAAAAATAAAAATTATAAATTTCTTTCTTGCCTTATTAAAAATATATTATAAATTTTTTAGAGGAGTTTTTCGGGAAGAGAAGGGGGAGGGGGGTAATTTTTTTCTTTGGTGTGACTGGTCGCACAGTACACAATTTCTCTTACTTTCGGTAATTTTAAAGTTGCCTACTGTACTTGTTTACCAGAATATTTTGTTTCGAATTAAATTTGAACACGCCGGGGGCGCGCGCAGCGGGGGGGGGCAACCGCCCCCGACCAACTCTCCGCTGAAATCTAGGCGCGCACGGCAAGACAACGCGGGGGGGGGCCCCCCCCCGGGCACCCGCGGGAAGCCCCCCCCCAGCCCCCCCGAATCTGTATTAAAAATAAATAAAAAAATATTTTTATCACTAAATGGCCTCTAAAGCCGAAAAGGGGCAAAAAAAAAAATTTGAACACACACCACGATAGATGATTTTGTTATTTAAAAGATTTTCTTTGCTAGAAGAGAGGTTTCCAACTTAACCACGGACCGCTTTTACACTTCTTTACTTTAAAAAATTCTTATAACTATCGCAACGATTATGGAGTCCAAATTTACAGGACATTATCCTCTTTTGGTTAATCCACACTACTCAATAAAATAATCTTAGGATAAGGTAAAAAATGCGCAAGAAATAGACGGAACGCCCGCCGAGGGCCTTTGCGGTACACCAATGGTCCACGGATCACCAGTTGGGAATCACTGATTTAGAATAACTAAATATTTAGAAAAGACAAACACAGGACACAAGTTTCTTTTACCTTCGGTAATCGAGAGTTGCGTGCTGTGCTTGTCACACCAGATTTTTAAAATTTATTAAATTATTTTTGAAAATTCCCAATTTCACTGAAACTCTCGGGGCCTTTTAGATCTAAATAAAATTTTCTTGATGTATTTTATTAGATACTGTAGATTAATAAATTAATAATCTTTCATTATTAAATATTTTAGTTTAATCAATATTCATGTTTATATTATAAAATTGCCCTAACTTTCCTATCCTAAATTAAAATAATACAACCACCAAGTTGTCACAAAATGTCTGGCTACAGACATCGAAGGCCTATTTACCTGCAAGGTGTAAACTACGTTATTTTTTTTTAACAAATAAACAGTTGGTGGCATTTAAATAAAATGTATTAGTAACAAAAGAAACTGGCTGAAGAAAAGGTTAAGCAATGAGCCTTGGAATGGGCTATATATGGTGGATGAACAATAAATAGTAGGCAATATTCTCAAAGAACAGAATTCCCGGAAACAGTTAACGTAAATAGACAAATTGATTGTTGCCGACGTTTCACTTTAACAGAGGTGAAATATTTTCAGTTTTTTTTAAATTTTACATTATTGTAGCTTATACCTAAATAATATGGCCTATATGGTATATACATGTATGTTAACAAGTGGGAAAGCCCACCTTCGGCGGGCTGCGCCCTCTGGACTCCCTTGCTCTCCTTCGACGATCAAATGCATCAAGTTTATTCTTGTTCACTGTCTGGAAATTTTGCAATTACTTTAAAATATTTGCTTTGAAATTGCTTTTAAAGTTTCAGTTTCCCTCTCTGATTCCACATCCTCTGTCTCTGGCCAATTAGCGAGAGAGAGAGGGAAACAGGTAAACAGGAACATAAAAGGGAAGTCAGTGGCTAGCGCTTTATATAATAGTATGAATGATTAAATATGACTTTGGCTGACATCCTCTCTTCCTGTCTATCATTCCAAATGAAATCTTTTTTAATCTTAACTGACTGAATCCCTAAATATCCAATCTATTCTAAAATTTCAAAATTCAAGCTTTTTTAAATCTATTTAAATTCTTTTTCGGAAATGAAGCTCGAAAAAACCTGAGAATTAGACTGGATATTAAATGAATGTGAGCAGGGATGGGCAGAATCGCGATCCTTTTGGATTTAAATCCGAAGATCCGATCCGATCCAGAATTTTCGGATCTTGATCGAAATCCCAAATGGAAAGAAGAGTGGATTTAAGGATTTGGAAATGTGCAAATTTGGCCGAAGAACTAGATTTTAATTTGGCAATTTTATCAGAAATTGGGTCGTATTTCCGGACTGGATTTTTGGAACGCGGATTTGGATTTGTCTATCGAAACAGCGATCCTTTTTTCTAAATCGGATCGGCCATTAGCGAATAAGATCGTCCGAGCTAGATCGGATCGCTAATACTTTAAAAGGATTTTGCCCATTCCTGACTGGGAGATTAGTAGTGACTCACATACCTGTTTAGGTATATATAGCATAACCTGTTATTCTGAAATAGAGGCAGAAGAGAAACTTCGAAACCCTATATGAAACCCCGTGCTATGCATTAGTGTGTCAAGCGCCAAAAAAATTAAAAATTGAGTTAAGCACGGAATATTGTTTCAAATGCTATAATTAATAGTATTTTTTATGAAATATGTCCTAAAAAAATTTTATATTTAATGTTACTTGCACATTTGACAAAAAAAAATTATATAAATATAATCCAATGAAAAACAAAAACTTAATTGTTAATTTTCTCTAAACTCGGTAGGTGGCGCTTGACATACTAATGCGTTACCAACCTTATAAACTTAATCAAATTTTTTCTAAAAGACACATTTGTAAAGGCAGGTAGTTTTTACTCCAGCCCGCTTAGGAAACTGGACAATAAGATTTTAATTTTCGATCGAACGATGACGCAAATTCAATTTGCCCTTTCTCGTTCTTTTAGAGTGAAAATCTATTAAAAATAATAATTTAAATATCATTTATAAATTATAATTAATCAATAGGTAAACAAAAATCCAAAATTCATTAAATTACCAATTCAATAGTTGAGGGGGGGGTTAAATTTATTATCTAGTGATTAATAAACATAGATCAAAATGATTTATACAAGACAAAATTTTAGGACGATTTATCTTCAAGAGAGAGATAGAATGAAAGTGAATTTATTTTTTTCCTTTCATTTCCATCTTGAGCCCCATGGTGTCGATGCCTGGCAAAGCCTGGTT
>JAKCPI010006491.1:0-89119 GCA_023213315.1 Euborellia annulipes | reverse complement strand
TATTTGATAAAATTCCAATAGTTAACAAAACATTTAATAAAATTGTTTTAGGATTTTGTTCTCAGCGTATTTTTCTCAGGAGAATTTTAATTAAAAAAGAGTTTGAATAACAAATTTAGCATTTTTTTGTTTGCTGTTTTAAATAGAATATTTCTAAATTTCTAACAAATTAACTTATTTTTCTTAATAACTTTTCATTTGTTCTGTCTATTTGCAGTACAATCGGCCTGTTCGGGACCGAGACCCTTGCCGGATACCCGTTTGGCCGGTTATTCCGAGGTGTCTGTGAAAAATTGATTTTCATTCATTTTTATCAGACGTTTTCGTTTTCTTAACTTGCTCTGTTTAGGAGATTTTAAGCCTAAGTAGTAGAAAAATCTGGTGTGACTGGCGCACACAAGCACACAACTTTCTCTTACCTTCGGTAATGGAAGGTTATGTTCTGTGCTTGTCATACCAGATTTTTCGTGTCGACATATATATTTAGTTCCCGCCGATATATTAGAAATCAAGATGTAAAATTTACAAGTATGGGAAAATATTCATATTTTGTTACCATGGCAACCATTTCTCCTATCATCTCTGTGAAGTACAGTGCTTCAGAAGATTTCAATGGCAAAATGAGAATATATATTTTAAAGAGCATCTAAAAAATAATTGATTTTTTGAATTTTAATCAAAATCGTTGAAGCGAATTTTGAGAAAATCGAAAAAAACTGAAAAAGTATATCAGTAAAGTACTAGTACTTTTTGGTTGATTTTGTTTAAAAGCTTATTTTCACGGTCCAGGAGGGGTACAAAACTTAAATATCTCAAATCGTATCTATCCATCAAAAGCTCATCTTCGAATTTTTGACATTAAACCAATACTTTCTCTCTCTATATATTAACATACATAGAGGTAAGAGGAAAGTAAAATAGACTGGGAAGCAAGCGTGAAAACAAACTCCCCCACAAATTGCACAATATTGCACTAGACAGTTTGATCTGAGGCCGGATAGCAAAAAAATAGTAATAAAAATAGCAAAAATGTTAGAAAAGTATCTAACTCTTGCTGGCAAGAAGGGGAAAGAATTCCATCAGCATTTAAAAGAGAGCAAAATAGAAGTTTTATTTTAGTGGAAATAGATCAGCTCCTAAATAAATCCCCGTCCAGCAAATGTCGAAAAACAAGCGAATCAGAGTTAGAGAGGAATTATCTCTCTTCTCTTGTCCAATGCGTTACAGGGATGAGAAATATGTATTAGTGGCTTCACTCTCGTCGGATTAATATAACTTCTACTAAATTTTGTACGAGATCCATTTGAAATTTTCACAAAGTATCAAGGATAAACTTCCTTGGCCTATTCTATCTAACTATCTAATCAAATCCCTACTCTATTTAAATATACATGATGTAGCTGGTAGTTAAAAAAAGAAAAGGCATCTAATATATGGACCCTGTTACGCATTAGTGTGTCAAGCGCCAGCTACCGAGTTTTGAGAAAAGTAACAATTCTAACAGCGTTAAAATTTCAATACTACTTTCTTCCTCTCCACTTCATTATATTTTTATTTATTTATTTTTTGTTGAACCCCACCCTTGGCCCTGATGCTGGTGTTTTGGATCTAATTGGTGTCAAGGGCTGTCGATATATATAAAATAAAAAAGATTTTTGAAGTCAGGAAACGAGAATATAATACATTTTTTATAAATTCTCTTCGACGTTTCGGAAACATTTCAATATCTTTATTTTTATTTGCAAATATATTTATTTTTTCATAATATATACCTATTTTAATATAATTTAAATTAATAATACATGTATATACCTATTTTATGAAAAAATAAAATAAAACATAAATAAAAATAAAGGTATTGAAAAAATGTTTCGAAACGTCGAAAAAAAAATACATAAAAAATTTATTATTTTCAGGCTTCCTGATTTTTCTCCTATCATTTTTATTTTTTTTTAAATCGACAGTCCTAGATCCAATCAGATCCAAAACACCAGCATCCAGCACAGGAGTGCGGTTCAACAAAAAATAAGTAAATAAAAATATAATGAAGGGGGGGGGGGGCGGAGGAAGGAAGTAGTAGTGAAATTTTAAGGTCTTTAGAAATTAAAAAAAAAATATTTTATATTAGAAATAAAGACATGTTGGCATTAACGCTGGTTTAGTAATTGATAATACAAATTACAACGTTCCAGCCTCTAATTCTGGAACCCCCTCTGAAGGCCCGTGACCGCCCCAGGAAAAATTAAGACAATATGAGGCCTTCTAGTCCCCCCAGCCAAATTCCCTAGTTACGCCCTTAATGATTATTAATTATTAACTAAAATAAACCACGATTAATGCCAAAAATGTTTTATATTTAACAATTGGGATATCTTTCTTTAAAATACATATTAAGAAAGTAAGGGGGACTAATCGCCAAAAAGGGGCGACTAATCGCCAAAATCATCTCAACAACCCCCTTCGGCTCATATAAAAAAAAATCTGACACAGTTTCTAGTTAGTATATATGGCAAGAAATAATTTTAAAAAATCGATTTTTTTTTTCCTGAATACTACAATTAGCTAGAAACCAAATTTCAAATATGTATTTAATTTATTTATTTATTTATTTTCACTTAAAAAATGTTGTTCATATTTTTAAAGCCTTTGCTTCCTATTCGTTCTTCAACAACAAAATAAAGTTTATTCATTTACAAAAATGTCTATACAATAAAAACTGAACTATATTTATTCATGTTGAATTACGGTAATTTTTGTCCCCTCTGAAAGTAATACACTTGCTGTAGATTAATTTCAGAGAATGGTCACATCATCTCTAATTTTATTTGTAAAAGATTAAATTAATTTAATGTATATATTAATTGGTCGTGTAGTGATAGAATAAAAAGAACTTTTCTCTACTATATAACCATTTGAAATTACGTATATATTGCTTCTCTATAAAGGCAATATATTTATATAATATAAATTAAATTTAGTTGATATATTTCTGAAATAAAATGACGACTTGATCACACTCTCAATGAATCTCTGTCAGAGCGATTATTTCGGGGTTTTGCGCGGGCGATTACGCTATTAATGAGGTGTGTTGGATTTGCCCTGGCGGCATTTGATCGCGAGTTCAAGGGACCTGTGTGTGTGTGCAAATGGGGGGTGGCGTTTTAGTGGTGGGGGGTGGGATTATCTGTCCGCGCGCGCTGGGGTTGCACCGGCCAGCAAATCGAAACATGACAATTTATAGTGCACCTCATCATTGGCCACCAGCCGTGTCAAAATGAGGCGAAATTTATTTAATTAGATCCTACGATAGATATTATAAAATAAACTATTAACCCCCCCCCCCCCTCCACCCGAAACTTCATTTCAAATAAGTAGGAATTAAAACCTTCATTTTAAATAATTATATTCCAATCCAAAGATGAGTTATTTTCATCATTTCCACTTTCAAATAATTAACATCTGTAATACATTAATATATCATCAGTACAAATCTATACTCCAATTAGATATATTCCCTAAATTTAACATGATATTTCAAAAGAGGAATACAATGGACACATAGACATTCAACGCCGCCACTTGATGTTAATTGCATCAATTAAATTGAACATTTCGCTCAAAAAAAAAGTATCTTAAATGCTAGCCAGATTAATTGAATTATAATCAAGTGGAAATAACGAATCACCATTTCCTAAATGGTAAAGTGAAGAAACAAAAAAAAACGTATTAATGCGAAGACTGAATTGTAGTAAGCAAAAAATCTGGTGTGAATTGTAGCACAGCACACAACTTTCTCTGACCTTAAGTAATCGAAAGTTGTGTTCTGTCCTTTCACACCAGATTTTTTTGTGTCGACATATATTTAGTTTCGGACAATACGGTACATTTGAATTCAAGATGTAAAATTGAGAGACATAGGAAAATTTTTATATTCTGTTACCATGGTATCCTATCTTTTCTAAGGAGTACAAGAGTAAAGTGTGTCAAAAAATTTCAAGGGAAAAATGAGAATATACATTTTAAAGAGCATTTAAAAAATAATTGATTTTTGAATTTTAATCAAAATCGTTGGAGCGAATTTTGAGAAAATCAGAAAAAAAAACTGAAAAAGTAGTTAAACGGGAGATACGAATAATCAGGTACGAATTATCGGGATTCCACTGTAATTTAGAGAGAGTATTTGAAAGGAAAGAATCAGTTCATTCAATTCCCACTAAAATTTCTTCTTATGACAGTAAAGAAAGATGGATATTTCATATTCCCATTTACCCAGCAACGTTTCGCACGCTTATTGCACTATTCTTCAGAACTTCAAGATAAAATTCTTCTTCTTCTTCTTCTTTCCTCGCCTGATTATTCCCGGGGTGTGGGGTCGGCGGAAATAAAGGGGTCGGTGGTTCATGGGTTTTTTTACGACCGGGAAGGAATAGAACAGGCCGGCCCGTCGCACGGTCTGACGCCTGTTGAAAAGAGGAAGGAAGAGACTGATATGCAAAGAATAGAAAGACTGCCAGTCCCAGCTCGGGTTGCTCGTAGACACCATCCACGTACCCACAAGATGTGTGCCCCTGAGCAATCAAAAGCATGTAAAATACGGTATAAATATAAATAATATAAAAATTTTAACATTTTGCATGCTACTATTCATTGCATATTGATAAATTAGACAAATTTCAAGGCTTCGCATCCCGCCCAGACGAGAAATTTATTTCGATTGATTTGAATACTAATAAATAAATAGGGACGAAATGACTAAAAAGACCTTAAACATATTTAAAATAAAACTCCCGTCGAAGAGCTTGATAGGATCCAAAAAAGTCGGTGATAAACAGAAAAAAATTCTTTCTAGACAGTGCGCATCTCGTTTCTTCATTTATAATTTTCTTAAAGAAACAGGAAATTTGTTCAGAAGTTGTGTGTGAGTTGCCATATAAAAAATTTTGTCTGCGACGGAATAAGTCATCTGAGACAAATGGCTGACGTGTTCTTTTGATATCTGAGCACTAGACAAATTATTTCTGCCCACTAAGAAATGTCTGTCTGTTCCTGTATGCGTCCGTGCGTCCGCCAAACAGATTTATCTTATAACCAAATAAAATAATAATAGCGGAAAAATTTTATTTCCTATTATAGATACCCTAGATGGGATGTAATGAAAATTTTTGAAAAGGCCTCAATTCGATAATTTCTTTTAAATTCTCCGTAAATTAAATCACATTGAAGTACTGAATTATTTTTAATATCATGAATTATAATAAATTTCATTTAATAAAGAGGAAAGTTTTAAATTATTTCTTAGATGTCCTTTAGTTGAATTAATATTACATATTAATAGGGATGTGGTATCGAAAATAAAGGATCGAGTATATTTTTAGTCCTTTCGTCATCTTAACGTCGATCAAAGGGTTCACTATGGGCGTACGTAGCTAGAGAATTTGGCTGGGGGCCATGGGACCAGCTATCCTCAAAGGGGGCTTGGAAAGCCCCATATTTTCTCAATTTTTCTTGGGGCAGGGAGCTTTCTGGGGAGACCCCGGCACCCCCCCCTTCCAGTTACGCCCATTGGGTTCACTGGAAGACCAGTGCGATATATGCTCCCTTCCTCAGAGTAATGATCACCAGGGCTTCCTGGATGACCAATCCCCCCTCCCCCCTCCTGGGTTGAAGGGTAAAGTGTACTCACACTATTTTCACGAAAAGTTTCATTGATATAGGCCATTGATATAGGCTATTGATATATAAAAATAATTGATTTTTGAATTTTAATCAAGTTAGAGCAAATTTTGAGAAATCGAAAAAAACTGAAAAAATACCGGGGGGGGAGAGGGGGGGGGCCCCGCCCCCCCCCCCCCCCAAACACCCAAACATATATAAATATATAGAGATATAAAAGAATCAAATCAACCAATTTTTGGGAGGAGTAGGGTCCTTTGGGGAAAAAAAAGAAAAAATATCTCTCAAAAAATATTGGAAAAAAAAAAATGTATATTTTTAAAAAAAATTTTCCCTCAAAAAAATTTTTAGATTGGGCCCCCCGAAAAAAATTTCTATATACGCCACTGAAAAATACATTAGTAAAGTACGAGTACACTTTGGCTGATGTGATTGAAATTTCTTGAAATACTCGCGACATAGGTATTTTGCTTAAGTATAAAATTTGAGTATCGAGAGTTTTTTCGTTTTTGAGTAATTCCCATTAACCCACATTCTTTGATATTTCACTTGAAATCAATTTATTTTATTGTGAAAAAATCTTAAATTTCAAGAAGATCGATTCCAGTTAAAATATCAAAACATAATGTTTATGTAAATTTCTCTGAAAGAGATTTTATTGCTTTTAAATGTCCGTTTTATTGCTTTTCTAGAAATTGCCATTAAAAGGAGGCGATTCCCTTTAGCTTGAATTTGACGTCATTTTCACAATCATTTGAATGAATTTCAACTGAAATATCAAAAAATCTGAATTAAATTAAAAAACTCAATAAGGAAAGAACTCTCGATACTCAAATTTTATACTTTAGCTAAGTATTCATGTCCCAAGCATGGGTAGGAATTTCATTCCAATCGACCAAATAGTACTAGTACTTTACTGATGTACAATATTTTTTGTACTTTTCATTCGATACCGGCAATCAAGTACGCATATGAGTAAAGTATCGAGTAAAAAAAAAACTAGTATAGGATCAAAAGTATCGATACTTTTTTCGTGTCCCTACATATTATACAAGTTAACTTAAAATATTATGAAATTTTCAGATGCGGTCAAGAATAAATCTTTTTTGATGCTGCCCCAGTTCTACCAGAAGTTGGCTAGTCAGGTTTTAAGGTAACGATCTTTAACATTTAAAAATTATGATGAAAATTATTTTATCTCAAGCAGAATAAGTTTGACGTTTCGGTTGCAACAAAAGGCCTTCATTAATAAATTCAAAATATTTGGTTATTTATTTTTTAGAATAGAATAGTTTTAGCTTTAGATTATTCGTCATCACCAAATGGGGTTTATAATAAATATTTTACAAGAACAATAAAGTACGCAAATTTCGCAAGATTTGATTTTTTGGGGTTCAAAAAAGTTTGGTCGTAATTGGAATTTTCTACTGCATGAGGTATGGCAGCAAGTATTAAATAAGACTGATGATAATTGTATAAAGTAATTTCATTTTTAATGTCTATTCGTGGCACATCAGCATTCAGAGAGAGTTTTCCGCAAATGGCGGGACGAAAGAAACAAAGCGTCTCTGAACCTTAGAAAAAATGAATTACTTATTTACTTTAACTTAAATAGAGACTGCAAAGATGCTGTGCAATTGTTTAGAAATCAGAATAATTTGATAAAACTTGCGGAAAGCGATAAAAAATATGTTTTTAATTATAATGCTAAAGAAAAATAAATAATACTTTATTTTGACATTATGTACTTTTTTTTTTTATCTTTAATGACCAATATACTTTAATTGCAAAAAAAAGGTGGCAACCTAACGGAGACGTTGTAGTTACCCTGGGGAGGGACTTTCATGGGGTTCCCTCATTCCTAATAGTAACCTAAATTTTTTTTTTCATTTAATCATTTAAAAATGTTAGCATATCATTAATTACACACACTTAAATTATATTCATTCTAATAACTCATTCAAATAAAATAAATAAAACTTTTTTTTTTTTTGCCCAAATAGAATTTATTATCATTATTTTTTAATGTTAATAATAATAATTTTAAAACTGACATTTTCCATCAGCTAATATTTTATTTATTTTTTGAATTTGATAATTTAACTAGAAATAAAACCTGAAAAATGGCTAATTAATTAAAACAATATAATTTTTTAAATGATCCAATGATCTAGAATTAAAATAAACAACAGATTAATCAACAATTAAAACAACTGTGCGCTAGGGAGTGAAATTGTGTTTGTTTTATAAATATATAATTAATATAAAATATTGCCCTAAAAAAAAGAGAGAGGGGGGTAAAAAACTAAAAATAAATTAAAATTTTTTGTTCATCAAATGGAAAAAATAAAATTTTAATTTAAAATGAGCGAATGCTAGCTGGCTTTAAAATAAATTAAAAGTTATAAAAGTTTATGGATTTATTTTCAAATAAATGTAAATATCTCATCTCACATGTGTTTAATGATTATTGTTGCAACACATTTTTTGTCCCCGAATGCAGTAAAAAAAAAATTTTTTTTTTGTCCGACAACAAAAAATAATAAATTAAAATATTTTTTATTTGATTACTTTTGGAATTTTTGAGTAAAATTCATTCTGTCAAGTTTTGAATTTGTATGGTTAAATATAAATTTGGTTAAATGTCCTGAATAAATTATATTCAATTGCATTTACAAATGAATTGCAAAAAAAAATTACATAATAGTCGACTCTTTAATGAAAATGTGTGGAGTTAGTTTCAATTTAATATCAGATATATATATAAATGTAAAAAGCATCAACTATGTTAGTTAATTATAAAGTTTTCTAACACAAAAAAATAGTGAGCAAATGACAATCTCAGACCGAAAATTGATATTTCAATATTGCATGGAATTGACTATCGGAGGTGATAGCAACGCTATTTATTAGATAAAATTATGAAAGTTTGTAATAAATGCCAATTTAAGGATGGATCATTTACTTGTGTTCTAATTGTTGAAATTAACAAAAAAAGGTTATAAGAGACTATGCGCAAAATTTTTCCTAAATATACCTACGATTTTTAAGTCACTAAATATGTAAACAAAAAAAATGAAGCACATGTGGGGTATGAACCGAGGTTTTATGTATTTTTACATAAAGCTTAAAGAGTTTAAAAATTTGATCAAGGAGAATAAATTAACTTTAAAGAAATTTCACCAACGACAGTGCCGCAACAAGGGGGGTGCGCATTAGAGAAAGAGGGCTGGCAGCGTTTATATTTTTACATAATTCATAATAATGATTGTAGTGAAGACAAAGAAAATATACAAACTTATCTTTTTTTAAGAAAGAAGTATATACCGAACGTCGCGGGTTCGGATCCCAGGCAGTCCAATGATTTTATTTAAGCCATTTGGATACCAAATAATCCGCCCCTAGAATGAGAGATATACATTTTAAAGAGCATCTAAAAAATAATTGATTTTTGAATTTTTATCAAAACGTTGGAGCGAATTTTGAGAAAATCTAAAAAAACACGAAAAAGTGCATCAGTAAAGTATTAGTACTTTTCAGCCGTTTTTGATTAAAAGCTTATTTTCACGCCTCAGGGGGGGGGGTGCCTAACTAAAATATAAAATTTAAACCTTCATGCTCAAATCCTTCATGCTTTAAATTGAACACAGACAGACCATGTTGCGAGAACCCCTTTTTTTGGATTTAGGGGACCTCAAAACGTCCATCAAAATCTCAACAACGAATTTTTGACATAGATCCAATACTTTCTCTTTCTATATATTGATAACATATATATAGAGGTAAGAGAAAGTAAAAGAAAAAAATTAAATGAAAGTCGAATTTGTAAAAAATTAACTATGTTAACTTATTAATATAGGCCTATGTATATAAAAAATAATGTTGGAGTAACAATTTTATAATTTGTAGGTCCTGAAGATGAATTCGAAAATGTATTAGAATGCATTCAGTCGGCCAATGTTTGAATTATAAAAATAAAATAAATATCTGCGTTATTTTATTTCTTAAAAACCCCGGGCATTTCTGCATTATAATTGCTATATAAAACTTGGTTGAGAATCGTCATCTGCACTAAGAAAAAATACTTCCCCTTAGAGTCCCTCCCCCCTAATGGTCCGATGTTTACCCGAAGTTTTTTAATTCTTGGCCTTTACTTCTAGTTTATGTAATTTCAAAATAATTGAATAAAAAGTTTTTGAATTTTCGTTGGCGAAAAAACTCACACAGGCATCATTCAAAAAAAAAACAAAATTCGTTTTTTTTTAAGATTACATTAACGGATCAATCAATGATTGAAAGCTAAAAATATTTAATTTTCTAGTGGGTGTACCATAATCAAAAGTTTAACAAGTCTAAATTAAATTATTTTTATGTTTTAGCTTGAGAAAAGTTTTCAAAATTTAAATAAAATAAAAATATTGAAATGTCATTGGAAAGTTAGGTATCAAAATATTTATTATTAATGGGAAAGTAAATATTTTGAAAAGGCAAATCTTAAAAATATAAAATGCATAATAGACTTGTTTTAAGGTTTTATAAACAAATTATCTGACACATTCACGTTGGAAGGTGTTTGGCGGAATAGTTAACCCCCTGGTGATGTAGTATATGTGCGCTCATATATAGGTACGGTATGTATTGTGCATATATATGCCAGAGGGAGAGAGAGAGGAGAGGGGGGGGGGGGTGTATATAATCCGAGGCCAGCCAGCAATCGCAAAAGGCACCATCAACTGGCGTCAAGATAGGTGCCTCTAAATGGGGGAGGGAATGTCGTGTCAGGGGAGGGGGTACTTTGACGGCCCCCTTTGTGCCTGCCCAACCACATTTGCCAAATACTCTAACCACACAAATTCCATTCACTCAAAAAACCATTTTACAGTTGTTTACATCTAATCACTTGCCCTCATCCTCTCTACCTCCTAAATGCGGGGGTGTAATTGAGTGCGTGGAATAGGGGGGGGAGGGGAGGGGACGGACCGACGGACAGACTGCTAGCGCTTTTATATTCCAAGAGAGCTGAAAAATACTCTACAAACATACACAAACATAAAAGTAACTATTTAATTTTATTGTTGATACGTTTCATGAGTGGTCCATAACAATTGTAATCTATTTAACGTTCTTTTCAAACTAAAGATAATTAGGAAAGTCATTTTAACCGAATTTACATTTAAATACAGTTTACCAATTTATATATATAGATATATATATGAATATAATCTTGCCGATGTAATTAAAGTTTGATATTTTAACTTCTGACAAGTTATGATATCGTCTTATCAATATTAATGCCGAAGTTTGCGCAAAACCAAATATATAAGTAAGATTTGTTTAATTTCCTTAAATTCTTTAGAAAATGTTGACAGAAGAATTTTCCTCAAAACAAATCAAGATGGAAAGTTACACACTAACTTATAATTAATCCAGATGTTGATTTATTTCAAACTTTGGGATCAAAATATGATGTCTCGCTTTCTAAAATCAACTCGAAATTATTTATAGAACATATAAGCTGTATAGATTATTATTATTATTATTAACTGCTTAAAAAAAAAATCTAAAAAATTTATTTTTGTATCGAAGAAAGTCGAAAAGCAATCATTTGAATAAAAATTAATAATTAAAAAAAAGTATAAATAAAGATGAGGAAGGAAGGATATGGCTGTTTAACTTAATAAGGATAGCAGCCAGGAGAAATAAAAACAGATAAAAATAAAATCAATTTTTACTCAATAAAGAAAAATCTGATAAAAATTGATTTTATTTTATCTTATAAAATAAATAAATTTTTCTCCCAAAGGGTTGAATGGAATGCAATTCTCTTAATATTTAAATAGGTAGAAAGAATGAGCAAAGCAACTAGTTTATATTTCAATTTATTATCAAACCAGGGCCGACGTTTTCGGTCGCATATCGGACCATCTTCAGGGCCAGGTTAATGTCTGAATATATCCTCGCCAAGTTATATTGGGCATTGGCTCAATCATGTTCAAAAATAAAAATTTTTGGGCATGAACATGATTGAACCACTTACAATTGTGTATGGCGAGGATATATATTTTCAGACATTAACCTGGCTCTGAAGATGATCCCATATGCGACCGAAACGTCGGCCCTGGTTTGATAATAAATTGAATATAAACTAGCTGCTTTGCTCATTTTTTCTACTTATTTGAACTATAAACAGTTATATATCGTACCTCCTTCAAATTCTCTTAAAGAGACAATTTTCTGGTGCCAAAGGTTCGTCCCAGTCGAAAACATTTTCAATATGGCCATCATCAGGATTGGAATAAATTTAAAAAAAAAAAAAATTTAATTAAAATTTTTTTATATATTCCAGGCATGATGATGGTCACATTGGATGATCAAAACTGTGTATTACAATCAATTCAGTAAATAAAATTTCTGAAAAATAATTGATTCAAATTATTAAAAAACAACTTGCAAATTTCCATAGAGCTCCTTCAAGAATTGGATGATATTCCGATTGAGCTGTTCCTTGGATATATTCTTATTTAGGAACCGACCGAATATTCGGTTTCGGCCAAAAATCTTGGTTTCGGCCGAGGTTTCGGTTTCGGCCAAAAAGTAAAAAAATTTCAAAGGAAATACAAGTTTCGGTTTCGGCCGAAACTAAGATTGAGGCCGAATATTCGATTTCGGTTAGGGCTGAAAATCTTGTTTCGGTCGGACTCTATTCTTATTAAGCTGAATTAACTCTTTCGGTCAATATCTGGACCGAGAAAGAATCAAATAAATTATTAGCTGAATTTAAAATCACAACTATAATTTATATTCATAAATTAAATTAAAATTTTGAATTTAACGACGTTTCGGGCACAATAGAAATCTTTCCAAATGCTTTTTGCTCTTAAACTATGGAAGGAGAAATTATTTTTTGAAAATTCCACTTATTATTAAAATTCGGAGGGCGGAAAAAATAAATTTCTTTAGATAATGGGATTAATAGATTAAAATACATTTTATTATTTCCTCTAGCATAGATGATTAATCATAATTTATTTTTTTGTTTTCAGACTCCGGAATGATGTAAATATGTTTTGAGCAAACAGCTCCTCGCTCGATCAAGTCAAGTTTACAAGATGCCACCCCCATTCACCCCCCACCCCCTCCCTTCTTCTTCTTCATCTCTGGACTCAGGGACGAACGCCCGTCTTATTATCGTGTGATCTCTAACTAAATAAGGTTATTTAAAATGATCTTAATTATCGCTAAATTTAATATTGTGTTTAATATTACCCCTTAATTAAGAAAATGAATTAAAATTGGCATCCTTCAACTCTTCTTGCATGCAAGATGACACCTTGAAATGGGATCTTCTTCTTCTCGGCAAGGAGAGAGAGAGAGAGAGAGGGAATGTCTTAAGGGGGAAATACACTTTTCAAAACAACAGGAGGGAGGTTTTTGATAAAGAGGGGGAGATTTTTTTAATTTTCTTGAGTTAAGCGAATTACCTCCTTAGAGAACTTCGCTCTTTGCCCGCCCACTTTTCCCCCTCCCCCTTCTTCTTCTTCTTCCACTCACAAAGGAACATATATATATATATATATATATATATATATGATATTATAACATTTTTTGATGAAAAGTTTGCGTTATCTTTGATAAGTTTGAGTTAAATTTCAACTAAGTTTTAGCACATCCACTCCAGGCATCTTTCTATCTCTTTATAATTACTATCTCATGTTCGTACTTGGCTCCTCTTCTTCTTCTTCTTCTGCAGATTCAGACAACTTCATTTATTAACCAATATTTCCGTTGAGTTAAAAAAAAAATTTCTTAATATATATATACCTTTGATCTTCATTAAAACATTAATATACAAACCATTTTCCTTCTAAAACAAGGAGAAAGTAAAGTAGCTTTACTTAAGGAGGCAGGCGCGTGCGTTTTTCCTTAAGCTAACAACACGATGAAAGTATGTACACAAAATCTATGACGTCATTAACGAGCCAGGAGGAGGACTTGAGTACAAAATATCTTAAGGGTGGGTTAATATTTAATGTAAATTGAGCATAGACGAAATTAAGATTATTTATAGAAGAGAAAGAGAGAGAGAGAGAGGGAATAGAAATTAGGGTGGATTTTCTAGAAATTATAAATGAAATACGGAGGGTGGATTCAAGTCTAAGAAATATTAGGCAATGTTTTATGCAAGGCCAAGCCCAGATTTTACAACTGGGAACATATGGGCCCTTCTCTCGACCCCCTCCCTCTTCAGCGCAAAAGGTGCTTGCTTGTTTTGCCTCCTCCTCTAATCTCATCTTAGATTAAAACATTTATTGCATTTGCATTTTGTCAGTCAAAGATAAACATTCTTAAGAAATTTGTAATGTTTGCATTAGGGATGGAAAAGGCGCTCGAAAAGTCGATTTACGATTTTGGAATCGATTTGATTTTCGGAATTGATTAATAATTTCTGAAAGTCGACTTTTTAAAAACTTAGGAGAGACTCAGTAGATATTAAATATATTTATTTATTTATAATAAAAGATTTATTAAGTATTTAAACATTTTATTAAATACAACACACACAAATATTGTTTTCAATAATTTTATAAAAAATATTCTATCCAGAAATTGCACGTGATATGACACCGAACATTAAAATAAAATATGAAAGTTGAGTATCCAAAATAAAACATTAAAATTGAAGAATTAAGAATGCCACATATCTTCACTAACCGATCTTTTTTTTTTCTCATTCACCCTCACACTCACACACACATTCACACAGTCTTTTCGGCAGCTTAGGGAATTTAAGACTTTGACGATAACCGTTAAAAATGATAATAGCTATTAGGGGTCCAGGCATTTCTATTTAAGTCACTTGGTATACAAATTGCTTAAATAAACTCATCGGATGCGGAACCCTCGACGTTCGGTATAGAAGGTAGGCACGCTACCAACTACACCAAGCCCGGGGGTCTAACCGATCTTAGAAAGCGTGTTGATTGGTGTTTAATGTGTAGGTTTTAAAAGAAAGATGAAAGTCAATCAATGAAAACGTTACAAACTATATTACCATCGCATACAGAGTAATGTAAGAAAAAAGTCGAAGTCGCCCACTGAGAATCACTTCTAATCGACTTGAAAGAGTTTCAACTCGATTCTAAAAAGTCGATTATTTTCAGTAAAAGATCGATTTTTGATTTTAGGCAGAGTTGACTTTTCCATCCCTAGTTTGAATTTTGTTATGTTTAAGAAACTAAAGCTATATCCAAAGAGTAAAATGATAAATCAAATGAAATATCAATTTCTTTTATATCTATATATACATAAAATATTGTATTTACTCGCAACCAACAGTTTAATTTATTCATTAAAAAATATGAATGTCAATTAATTAATTTCAATTTAAATAAATCATTTTTTAAATATTTAAAAATCCAATGTAAATATTTTTAAATATTTAAAAGTTAATGCGTTTTTATTGTTTGATCCTGAATAAATTAACTAAAAAACGATTACGTTAAAAAAAAAAAAAATTGAATTCCAAATTAACCGTTTAATAAAAATGTATAAATAAAATTAAACTTATTATATGCTTATCTATTTATTGGCATTTTTTTTTTTTTTTAAAGACTCCTCATGATTAATCCTTATCAAGTGGATAAACTGTAATAATTTCCCTCTAGTTTCAAAATTTTATTCCATCAATAATCACTAGGGTTGCCACCCGTAATTTATAATAAAATACTGTGATTTTGGGTAATTATACTCCATTGGCGTAACCAGAAATTTTTGATGGGGGGGATCAAGAAATGTTTTTCAAAAATGTAAGATTATTTTAGGGAATTTATAAATCATTTTGGTTTGTTTTTTTAGCTAGAGTAAATTATTATATTTTACTTTCTCTTACCCTATATGAAATATAATTTGTATTAAATATCTAGTCATGGCTTGGATCCCATGGGGGGGGGTTTGAACTCCCAACCCCCCCCCCTCCGGCTACGCCTGTGTTATACTCTATATTTTACAAGAAGAATAAAGTACGCAAAAATACTTTATTTCGCATGGTTTTATTTTTCGGGGATTCAAAAAAGTTTGGAGGTAAGCATTTTTGTGAAAAACGGAATATTGTACGGCACAAAAATGGCAGCAAGTATTTAATAAGACTGATGATAATTGTTTAAAGTAATTTCATTTTGGTTTCTTTATGGCACATCGGCATTCACAGAGAGAGTTTTTCGCAAATGGGGAGACGAAAGAAACAAAGCTTCTCTGAACCTTAGAAAAAGAATTACTTATTTAATTTAACTTAATTATATGCTCTAAAGATGCTGTGCAATTGTTTAACAATGATAATAATTTGATAAAACTTACGAAAAGCGATAAAAAATATGTTTTTAAATATAATGCTAAAGAAAAATAAATCATACTTTATTTTGACACTATGAACTTTTTGTTCTTTGCTTTAATCACCAAAAAAAATGCAAAAAAAAATGGTGGCAGTAGATCAGACTTAAGTCTTAAATTTACACTTAGGGAAGGTTAGGGAGAGTTTTTGTGTTTGCTGGGATCCAGGGCCGGATCTAGGGGGGCAGTGGGTGCACGTGCCCCGGGCGGCAGATATCAGGGGGCGGCAAATTTTGTGTCTCTAAAAAAAGGTAAAATATTTTTTCGGACGGGAAAATTTGGTTCCGCGAAAAAAAAAATTTCGCAGAAAAATTTTTGAGATCAGGGAAAATTTTAAGGAGGGGGCGGCAAATTAAATTTTGCCCCCCCCCCTAAAAATCTCCTAGTTCCGGCCCTGCTGGGATCTGAGAATATTTTGTGTGTTATTGCGTTATTGGACAGTATCACAGTGATAGTGTACCCCCTTTTATACTAGGATTTTGATTACTGACCCCGAATTATATCCTATATCCAAAAAAAAATTGACTGTTTTACAGAGACCAATAGAAAACTTTCACTATTATCCTTGTTCTACAATATTTAAAATATTATCCTAATATACAAATAAATTTCAATTGTTTGAGAAATTTATCAAATATTTGTGTATTTATTAACTTAGTAATTCTATCTTCCCCCGAAGCTATTTATCACTACCCTTGGGCGAAAAAAAAAATCAAAATGGATAAGCGAGAAAATAAAAATTTTATTAATAAGGTTGCAAGCTTTAGGGAAAAATTTTTTTTTTTAAATGGTTAATGAAAAAATAATTAACCGGATAAATGGGATTTTCGCAGTAAAACTTGATTAAGCGGTAAAGCTAAGGATTTCAATATGCACAAAGTTCCATTATCTTTTGAAAAAAAACTAAAAAGAATAATAAAAATTTTATTTTACCACAATGCATAAATTTTTTTAGAAAAAAAAAAACATTTTCCTGCTGCATTGGTTAAAAGGGATGCTGGCTTCAAATAATCGGATCCCAATTAATTTAAATAAAGTGTACTATGTTCAATTCAATTATTAGTGTCTGCTTTTGTCCCTTGAATTACAACAATGATGCTGCGATAATATAAAAATCTGGTGGGCGCACAGCACACAACTTTCTTTTACCTTTGGTAAGAGAAAGTTGTGTTCTGAGCTTGTCAAACCAGATTTTTTGTGTCGAGATATTTTAGATTCCGCGAATATATTAGAATTCAAGATATCAAATTTATAAACAAAAAAATATTTATATTTTGTTACCATTGCAGCCATTTCTCCTATCTTTTCTATGAAGTACGAGAGTAAAGTGGGCTTCAAAAGATTTCAATGGCATAATTAGAATATATATTTTAAAGAGCAACTAAAAAATAATTGATTTTTGAATTTTAAACAAAATCGTTGGAGCGAATTTAGAGAAAATCGAAAAAAAAAACTGAAAAAGTGCATCAGTAAAGTATACTAGTACGCTTCATAGATGTATTCTATTTATATTTTTTATTTTATGTAGTGCTGCACAATAATTGGCATTTATTCCTATCGTGCGGTTTGTGTTAATATTAAATAAATAAATAAATAAATAAAATCCAATACTTTATATATACACATATAGGTAAGAGAAAGTAAAAAGATTTCTAGCATGAATAAATTCAAATAAAATTAAATATCCTGAATAAATTTTCCAAATCTTTTCTTGAATATTTTGTTAGTTATCTTTAAAACCTTTTCTAAATGGTCAATTGACTGTTGGGAAGAACATATCAAATTCAAATTATGCTGAATATTTTAATAATTTTCCCTTGACCATCTCTAAAAGAATTTCACGCTGATTAATAATGAATATTAATGAAACCAAGAAAAATTCCCGCATTATTCATATGGATCGGTCTTAGGGAATGGGACTCAACTCTAATTCTTAATAAAAACCTTTTTAACGGAATTCCTCTGGCATGGAACAATGACATCTGAAACGGCTTGCAATTTATGATGTCAATGCTCACTAAATTAAAGTAAGTAAAGCAATCTATTATTTTTTTAATCAGGAATAAAAAAACAGAAGAAAAAAAATATATTTTCAACAACTGACGTTTCGGCCTTGATTAAAGCCATCTTCGGAGCTATAAAACAATTTCTTTTATACATATAGTTTTACAATCCTTATTAGAGGATGAAAATCTTACCTGTTAGTTGTATATATTTGACAATTGATTACAATATCATCTATATTCGTAGTTATTTTTTATACATATTAAATTTAATCCCGGATTTATTTAACCTGTTTCTTAATTTTAGCGCTAGGCATTATTTTGAAACATTTTTAAAACACCGAATATAAAAATACATTAGATGATATTGTAGTCAATTGTAAATATATAATGACACCCAACAGGTATGATTTTCATCTTCTGAGGATTGTAAAACTATAGGCTATGTATAAAAGGAAATTTGTCTCTTTATGATGACCCCGACCGGGATCGAAACGTCAGCGTGAGTGCTGAGATTAATAAAAAATAAAAAAACCATAGCTGCATTTCTCTTTATTATTTTTTACCAATATAATTAAACACACAGCTTTGAAAAATTGTTTTATAGCTTCGAAGATGGCTTTAATCA
Source organism: Euborellia annulipes (assembly GCA_023213315.1). Classification (NCBI taxonomy): domain Eukaryota; kingdom Metazoa; phylum Arthropoda; class Insecta; order Dermaptera; family Anisolabididae; genus Euborellia; species Euborellia annulipes. The sequence goes on along the minus strand of JAKCPI010006491.1, from coordinate 70,429 downwards.
AGGCCGAAACGTCAGCTGTTGAAAATATATTTTTTTAAAGGAAAAATCCTGTCTGCATTTTCTTCTGTTTTCATTCCAGATTAAAATTGTACCAGCCATAAAATTCCCTTGTAATAATATTTTCTTTTTCTAATGATTTTTTTTTCAGAGATCATATTTTAATGTCAAACCCATTTTTTAGATTTTCTTCCATGAAAATAGACTTTTTTTTTGGTGCGTATTATTTTTTTTTTTTTTGCGCAATGCCTTTAATTATAATCTAAGATGGTGTCGTTTTTATTGGTGTTTTATAGGGCAGTCGACGGCACAACTTGGCAGCGATCGTTGCGTCTTCTCCAGCCAGTTGAGTCCTCGAATCATCGGTGTTCAGTTCAAACTCACTCTCTCTCTCTCACCCTCTCTCTCTCTCTCCCCCACACACGCACACACACACAATACGCACGAAATGCAATTCACCAAGCGACGGGGAGTTGGTCCCCTCGGTGCATTCCCCGGCCCCTAAATGCATAGGATGCACATTACACTGGCAATGTTGCTGCTGGTGCTGCTGCTTTATCGACCCGCCCACCGACATCATGCATCAGCATGCACCGCGTTGCAGCGAGAGTTGCTGGGTCGCGACCAATACAGCCATCAACCCCCTGTTCATGTGTGCATGGGGGGTTGGCAACACTGTGCATTGGGGGGAGGGGGGAGGGAGGATGATGAAGGGCAAGGGAGGATGGATGCATCCAGGAAGTCATTGGTACGCCTCTGCCACCATGCATGCATGCATATACAAGGGAGAGAGCTGACATTCGATCCACTCACGTTGTTACTATACCATAGTCTGGCTGCCTATTTTACATAGTACACGTTAGAGGTGTAGTCAATACAAAATTCTAATTCGTAATGATCGCCATTCATTTGACAAAAGAAATGAGCCTCTCTCTCTCTCTCTCTCTCTCTCCTCGCCTGATCAATAAATGATCCAGGGAAATTATTTAAATTCAGTTTCCAAACTATCATTTGTCAAATGAGAGAGAAAGTTGTCAAAAAAAATAAAAATTAAAAGTTTGCTATCAAAAAAAAAAAAAAAAAAAAAACTTTTTATCTTTAGTTCCCGAGTTTGTTTGACATTTTGTGAATTTTATAAATATATATAGCGAAATATCTAAATGATGTTGATAAAATTTAAACCACACGTTATTTTAAAAACAAAAACAAAGCATTTGGCATGGCTTATTTATAAAAGTCAAGCTTTTGATTTTGATAACAACACCCTCGAAAGTAAAAGCAAATATGTATGTCGTCATCAATGCGTTGGAGAACATTTTAGAAAGTGAAAATAAAAATAAAAAATTTCAATACTAAAATAAAAATAATGCAAAATTCCACACTTTCTTTCGGAATCAATCAAATTTTTTTTTTTTTATGAAAAAGTAAAAAAATTTCAAGAAAAATCTTCTGAAAAAGAACTAAAAATTAAACAGGTCATGTATGACTTTGATGATTTTAATTTTAAACAAAATGTGGATTTTTTAGCTGGATAATCGTTAATATGTAAAGAAAGAATAGCAGCTAAATATAAGGCTCTCTATGCTGACGTTTCGACCTTGCTTAAGACCATCTTCAGAACTTGAGGGCTGACAATACATAGGTATCAATATAGCTTATATTGACAGCCCTCAAGACGCTCAGAAGATGGCCTTATTCAAGACCGAAACGTCAGCATAGAGGGCCATATATGCTATTCTTTTCTTCTCACATTAAATATTTTAAGTTAATAACCACAGATTCCAGGATGGGCGTATCCAACTCAAAATGGAAGGGGGGAGGAAGAAACTTTTCTAATATCCATTTTATTTTATTAGTTTATTAAATGCCACAAGCTAACTGGAAATGGGGATAGCGTCACTCGTAGTTTTTTTTTATCTTCTCTCAGAATTTTTCATTTTTTTTTTTTTTTTAATATTTTTTGTTCTTTATTTTTATTCCAAGTTTGGAAGGAAGGTCAGCCCCCCCCCCCCCCCTCCGAACACGTTCGTGGTTTCCAGGTTGGAGGAGATAGTGAATAAGTTAAATAAGAAGAAAACCAAATTTTTCTAATTTTTTAGTCGAGAGTAAATCTCCTGGTTTGAGATCCTATAAAATAATAAAAATTTTATTTTCATCAACTCAAAATGAGGAGGAGGAAAGAGCAATTATAAAAAACTTCATCCAAACCAAAAAACTTTTTCTTCTTACAGTGATAGAGAACTCGCCTCTTGTGTTAGAGGATTTAGAAGTTCGCTTTCCATCTCAAGTGACAAAAATTTATTTAAAATTAATTTAAATCCTATTCAATTGAAATAAATGTGTGGTCTAAATGGCCTCAAATGCCAAAAAAAAGTCTCCTGTGAAAAATTCATTTTTACTTTCTCTTACCTCTATACATGTTAATATATAGAGAAAGTATTGGATTCATGTTAAAAATTCGATGTCGAGATTTTAATGGATATACACGTTTTGAGGTCCCCTGAATCCAAAAAAGTGGTTTTCGCATAATGGTTCGTCTGTCTGTGTGTCGTGTTCAATTTAAAGCATGAAGGAATTGAGCTGCGAGGTTGAAATTTTATATTTAAATTAAGCACCTCCCTGAGGCGTGAAAATAAGCTTTTAATCAAAATCGTCCAAAGAGTACTAGTACTTTACTGATGCACTTTTTCGGGGTTTTTTCGATTTACTCAAAATTTGCTGCAACGATTTTGATTAAAATTCAAAAAATCAATTATTTTTTAGATGCTCTTTAAAATGTATATTCTCATTTTGCCCTTGAAATCTTATGAAGACCACTTTACTCTTGTAATTCATAGGAAGGATAGGAGAAATGGTTGCCATGGTAACAAAATATAAATATTTATATTCATATTTTACATCTTGAATTCATTCATACCGTACTGTCGGGAACTAAATATATGTCGACCCAAAAAATCTGGTGTAGCACATAACTTTATATTACCGAAGGCTACCAATCACACCAGATTTTTTAATTTTTTTTTTTTTTAACCTAATTTTTGAAATATAGTTAAAGATTATTATTTTATCTCTCTATTCAGACAGCATGATAGTTCAACTGGTTTCTATTTTAAATTTAAAAAAAAAAGAAACTCAAGAATCAAGTTGTAAATAGTTTGGGTTCGTTTTCTCAGAGGGTTTTGAAGGCCTTAACTGACCTGGGGTCGGCCGTGCCGTTGTCTTGACCGGTGACCGGTGACCTCGCGCCCTCCGGATGGTCACAATCGGTCGGCCGGCCGGCCGGCGCTCCCCAAAATGGTCCGACTGCCAGAGGGCAAAACCAGTCGATTCGATGTCCAGCCTGAAATTCAAGTTTTCGTTACAATAGTGTCCTTTAGTCCTTCCTCCTCCTGCTTTCGATACTTTAACGTGCAAGCCGTGGTCAGTCCAGTTATGAAACTTGTTGGTTTAGTTTCGCTAAATACGACATTTGGGAGGAAGGGGGGAGGGGGGGGTCAAACGGCCCAAACGAGAGATCCAACAAGTACCGTGGGAAATAATTAAAAATTTCAATTAAACAAATTTCGGATTATGTGTGAGAAACTTTTTACTTTCTCTTACCTCTATATATATAGAGAGAGAGAAAGTGTTGGATTCATGACAAAAATTAGATGACGAGATTTTTTTGGTGATTCAGGTCAAGGGCAGATCCAGAGGTGTTTTTCAGGGGGGGGGGGGTAATCTGTTGTGACTCGTCGCACAGCACACAATTTTTTCTTAATTTCGGTAATTTAAAGGCGCATTCAGTTCTTGTTTGCCAGAATAGAAATACAAATCAAATTTTTAAGTATTAATATTTAAAATTTTACATTAAAAATAAATTTTTTTGCGAAAAAAAAGTATTTTTTTTAAATCTCGGGGGGGGGGGGGGGGTTAATTACCCTTCCCCCCCCCCCCCCCCCCTCTCCCCCTGAACCCAAAAAATTGGTTTTCGCAACATGGTCTGTCTGTCTGTCTGTATCCAATTAAAAGCATGAAGAAATTGAGCCAGGTGGTTGCAATTTTATATTTAAGTTAGGCACTCCCTTGAGGCGGTAAAATAAGCTTTTAATCAAAATCTGCCAAAAAGTACTAATACTTTACTGATGTACTTTTTCAGTTATTTTCAATTTTCTCAAAATTTTCTTCAACGATTTTGTTTAAAATTCACAAATCAATTATATTTTAGATGCTCTTTAAAATGTATATTCTCCTTTTGCACTTAAAATCTTTTGAACACACTTTACTCTTGTACTTCATAGGAGAGTTAGGAGAAATGCTTGCCATAGTAACAAAATATAAATGTTTTTCTATGTTTGTAAATTCTTGTATTCTAATATGCCCTCGGGGCTTGGCGTAGGGGTTAGCGTGCCTACTTTCTATACCGAACGTCGCGGGTTCGGACCCCAGGCAGTCCGATGATTTTATTTAAGCCATTTAGATACCAAATGGCTTAAATAGAAATGCCTGGACCCTAAAATTTATATATTCATAATAACGGTTATCGTATAAAGTCTTATATAGCCTAAGATGCCGAAAAGACTGTGGGAATGGGAAAAAAAGTGTTTTTTTTTTTTATTTTATTTTAAATAATATTTCGGCGGAAACTAAATATATCTCGACACAAAAAAATCTGATGTGACAAGCACAGAACACAAACTTTCTCTTACCAAAGAAAAGAGAAAGTTGTGTGCTGTGCGACCAGTTACACCAGAATTTTAATCAATTGAATATTTATAAAATTTATTATTTAATAAGTTTTTTTCAGTAGATGTCCGAAAAGAGTTTACCTCCCCCCACCCCTCTCGTCCCACTTCCCTCCCCCCTCCCTCTCTCGATGTTTTAACGGAAGCCAGTGTGAATTCCGGCTCTTCTAAAACTTTTGCTACCCATTTAAAAACACTAACAACGCAACAATATGTACATTAATCATTTGAATTTTTTATGATGAAAATCTATTAATAATATACGGTAGAGGGTAAAATTGTCAGAGGAAGAAACAATAGTTTCAATAGAGCCATCAATTTGGGAATAATATGTCTATATAAACAAAAATACTCGTTGAAGGTTTTGATTTCAGTAATACATACATACAACTACGCATGCACGCACGCACGCATGCACGCAGGCATGTATTGTTCGTTTTATAAAGTAAACTTAATCAAATGAAAAGGGAAATTTTAAAAATAGTGATTTTTTTTTCTAATTACAGTACAACAGACCTCGGATCAACCGGTCCTCGGTTTAACCGACCTATCCCATTAGTATTATAAATTACATATATTTATCATATATTATTTTTATTATTACATATATTAAATATATAAATTACTTTTTTTTGTATTTTAATTAAACTGCGTGGTACAACATTATACAATAATAGTGAAAAGGGAGCGGGAAGGAGTTCCCTAGTTTGTTTACTCGCTTGCTTCCCAGTCTATTTTTCCACTAAAAGGATTGAGATCTCTTAAACAGAAATGACCGAGTTAGGAAATCGAAAACGTGTGATGAAAATCAATTTTACACCGAAATCTCGGATTAACCGGTCAAACGGGTATCCGGCAAGGGTCTCGATCCCGATCAGGCCGGTTAAGAGGGGTTGTACTGTAGATGAACAACAAAAAATTTGCTGAGGAAATTTTGATTTTAAATGAAGTCATCAACAATTAAGTTTTTAATTTTATTTAGGTTAGGGCTACTAGGCTGTTTCTTATAATAAAATTACAATAATCCTATAAAGCTAAATATAAATATAAAATCAATAGCCAGCTTAATTCTGTAAATATTATTGAAGTATAACAAATACATATTTTTTTTTAATTTAACAAGTATTATCTTCAGATTAATTCCTCACAATTACATCATTATTTACCTCAATAATATTAATAATAAATAAGCTTATAGGCCTATATATGGTATATAAATATAGAAAGTATAACGCTAAATGACCTCAGGCGCCGCAGAGAGGAAAAAAAGAAACATTATTTTGATAAATATCCTTTTCAATATCTCTCACCTGATGAGCATAATTACACATAGCTGCCTAATGCAAAATAAATATACTTTCTTGATACTTATTGGGGCCTGAAGATGGCCTCTACCGAGTTCGAAACTTCGGCCCAATAAAATATTTAAAGAAAAAATTTGGCTTTCGCAACCCTTCCTTGAATCAACTCAACAGCCACAACTACTATATTAAATATTCAATATAATTGTAGAGAGATATTTTTGGATTGCACGAAATTCTTATAAAAACAAAATTTTGAATTAATTTCTACCAAAACATATCGAGATTATGTTGATTTGTCCCTCAAATTGAAAATCGACATATTTTACTTTATTTTATTTAAATTGTATTAAAATGATTTGTTTTTGTGTTGAATTTACATAGAAATGTTTAAGATATTTCATATTAAATGGTTCTTGAATTAGAGTGTCATTAAGGTAGATTAGAACATGTCTGTTTAGAGTTACGTTTTTTTTTTTTTGACGGGCAGTGTATAATAAAGTCATAGCTCTAAATGGCCTCAGTAGCCGAAAAGGGTTAAAAAAAAAAATAATCCTGTCCTGATGCCTCTTGACCAGAGAAGAGAAAACTGGTGTGAGCTACTTCACCAGATTATTTTTTATTTTTTTTTTGTAGGCTCTGACTCATTGTGTTTCCTTCCAGATCCTACTTTTCATCACCTAAGAGTTTTATTTTGAAAAATGCTCTGGTAATTTCAAAAAATAAAAATTCTATTTAAATTATAGAACAAAAAAAAAAGTATTTTTATTATCTTTTTAATGAAAAACATGAATAAAGCTAGTTTTTTTTCTTTTTTTATAAAAATATTTAAATTTTCATTTTGTAATTATTATATATAAATATCATTTGATAAAAAATAAATAAAAACAACTATAAAATATCAAAAGTCACATTTAATATTTATTTATGCTCACAAAGTTATTTTTAATTAGATATAAAAATAATACTTTTTTATTATATTTAATCCTGATATATATATATTTTAGCTATAATATCAAAATGTACATTTAAATAACCCCTCCCTCCCCCCCTAGTAGCAACCAACCAACTTGTATTAATTTTAAATAAAATGATGAATTTTCTATTTTTATTGAAAAGTTTTTTTTTTATAATAATTCTATTCCTGGCTTTATATTATTTGAAAAAGATGGCAACGAGGTCATAATTTCTGTAATCATTAAGTTGAATAAATCTTGAGGTGATAATTTAGGGGCTTGGGGGACAACCTGGCGTCTCGGAAGTAATTTTTAAGGCATTAATAACGAGGGCTTGTTAGACAGAAATTACCTCGACAATAATTAATTATGCTCAAATTTCGTTGAAGCAAAGAAAGTAAGAAGAGAAATGAAGCAAGGAAGCGAAGAAGAGAGAAAACACCCAGCCCCCATCCCCCACCCCCACCCCCCTCCACCATCCTTTTGCCTTGCCTTGCCAGGCAGCAGCCACGGGGGCGCGGCTAGGGCCAACCCCATTTTGAATAATGAAGAAAGTTTAAATTACATCACGTGAGGATAGAATAAGAACAAGAAATATAAGCGATATTTCAGGTTAATTTGCCATAACTAAACGAGGAAATTTCACGTGGAAGCATTTTACTTTGGCTTAACCTAAATTATAATACTCCTCATATTATTAGTTGATGGGGGGAGAGGGAGAGGCGAGGTGAGGGGTAGAAATTGATTATTATCATCTTTTCTAACCTAAGCTTGAGAAAATTAATTACGACCAACCAACCCTTGGGTTTCTCTTGAAATTATAATTTTTTTCTCTCTCTCTCTCTCACTCTACTTGTATATAATAATAATAATAACTTTAATTAAATTTTGGTCTTATTCTTATTAAAAATAAATAGTAAGAAGACTAAACATGCTTGCTTGTTGTGTTCGCGAGGTTAAAAATATCTTTAAACATATAAATTGAATCTCGTATAAGATGGTGTGCGCCTGCGAATATAAAAATCTTTAATTACTCTTTTGCTTCTCTCCAAGTGTGTGCGTTTTTAAAGGGCTTTTATTAAGACGCGCGAGGATTGGCTGGCGGGCAGGCGAGAGGGCGTGGCTTGGGCGGCGCTCGGCCAACGGTGGGGGTTGGAACGGCGAACGAAAGGGAGGGGAGAGCGCAGCTTGGGTGAAGGGATGGGTGAGGAGAGGAGAGAGGGGGGGGGCAGGCCGCAAAAGGAAAGCCAGAGAAAAGATAAGAGAGAGACAAAAGGGTGGGGGAAGAACGAGCGAGGAGAAGCAAGAGGGGAGAGAGCAGTTTCGCCTCCAAGCAAAGAAGATTAATTGAAGGAGGCTTTCAAGGAAATATTTTTGCATCTCAGGGCTAAAAAAAAAAAAAATACAAAATAAGCTTTTGAAAAAAAAAAAATTTTTTTTCAAAAAAAATATTTTTTTAAGAGGATTGGAAAGAATTATTTTTTTATTTTTTTAATTTTACACTTTTTGACGTTGTGTCTTCCTCAAGCCGATAACCCAGGGCCTCATTAAATTTTTGTACACTGGTACAGTGGTGGGCACAAATGCCTGAATTGCTCGAGAGTCGAGCCAATATTTTTAAAATAAATAAATCATCTTTTTTTTATGCAAATGATGGGTAAAGGCTACTTTTAAGATAAAAGTATTTTGGTTGCCTAAGCTTAAAGTTCCAGCAGATCAGGCACTTGTGGAGCTCACTGTACATACAACTCAGGTTGGTTAAAAGAATAATTTATGCTAGGGTCTACGTAACGCGTTATGGGGGGTAGGGAACTGGACAAAACGTTACTAATTGTGATATGGGAGACCCGGAGGTTTCTCTAAGTGTGACATCATAATTATAAAATTGAATTTATACAATTTTTGAGTTTGAAAAGAAGGGATGAGACTCGTTTAATAAAAAAAAAGGGTAAAATGTATAGGAAATAGCGGTTTCGAGGGAGGGGGTAGTTTTATGTTGTGTGTGATGTGGACGACCCCCTGCGTATATAAAATATTATAATTTTTTTATTAAAGTGTTTGTTCAACTTATTTAGCGATAATATCTATAAATTAGCAAAATGTTCGTCTGTCTGTCCGTCTGTCGCGCTCTGTTTGACCAACTTTCCGTTGACTCATTTTTGCAGTCTTATAAAGGACTTTATGGAGAGTGCCAGAAAAATACTCGGGTCCCGAAATTACTATAACTTTTTGAGTTATTAATTCCTAAAGTTACGATTTCTTCCATAGAAAATATATATTCTTTGCATTTATGTATTCTATGAATGTAAACAAAACGTCACGCCGGCACTGAATTGGAATAGTAATAATAATTTTCTTTTCATAATTAAGAAAAGGTGAGGGTCCGCCCAGCTGAGGGGGTCCAGGGGGCGAAGTTCCCCTATCTAGACGTAAAGCCCCCCGAAAGCGGGCTGGGAGTATTTGTTATATTCACAGCAGATGACAGGTCCCACGATCCATCACACAAACAAAAAAGACGAGGAGTTAGTGTTCGGAAATAAAGTAACTTTATCGCCTATAGGTAAAGGCTTATACGGTCCAATCAAATGAAATAAATTTTAATAAATTAGTTAAATGAGATGTTATCTCAAATATCAGAGATCGCTCACTTGCAAACACGAGTCAATTAACAATAATTGATATTCGCGCAAGAGAGCATTCCTATTGTAGATAATTAAATAACAAGTTGCAATTAATTTAATTATAACGTTTTAAAATTTTTTTCTATTCTTCATTAAAAAAAAAAAAAAAAAAATTATAAACATGGTGTATTATTTGATGGAGTGAAGTAAGTTATTAGCTTTTCGAATCTGAAATCGTATAGTTGACCTTAATATCCCGATACATTTGAACATGTTCGCCCCTAAAAGCGTCTACATTTAATAATCTTGTTAGTAAATTTTAGTGTAGGTTCTGTTATTATGATGATATGGATATTATGTTGTCGAATCGTTGATGCAAATGACATTCTGATGGGAAATTTGAAATTTGTTATTGAATATTGACCTTATATTTAAGCAATAAAGATTACTAAATTTCAGATTATGTATAAATTCAAATCTCATAATAATTTCAAGTAATATACATATGTGCAGTTGATAAAATTAATTAAATAGACCATTTAAACTTTTTATGATCATCTTTTCTCTCAAATTCCACCTTCAAAGAAATGTCGGTAGAATGCAAAAAAAAATATCTTTTTTTTACTTTCTCTTACCTCTATATATGTTAATATATAGAGAGAGAAAGTATTGGATTCATGTCAAAAATTTTATGTCGAGATTTTGATGGATATACACGTTTTGAGGTCCCCTGAATCCAAAAAAGTGGTTTTCGCGACATGGTCTGTCTGTGTGTGTGTGTGAACAAAACAGGAGGTTGAAATTTTATATTTGAGTTAGCCACTCACTCCCCTGGCACGTAACACGGGGAAGATAGGAGAAATGGTTTCCATGGTAACAAAATATAAATATTTTCTCATGTATATTGGAGAGCCGGGGGGCCTGGCAAAGGAGAAGACCAACAGTCACCACAATCGTTGCGTTTAAGTAATGCCAAGCAGGGAGAAAACTCGGGATTGGCGACCCCCGGCAATCAGCGTGTGGAACGCTCCCCGGTAGCCATCGATACTATGTATTTTCAATTAAATAAATCAATTTATCACCCCTAAATGGCCTCTGTAGCCGAAAAGGGTTAAAAAATATATATATATATATATATATATATATATATATATATATATATTGGAGGAATCTAAATATATGTCAACACAAAAATTCTGGTGCGACCAGACACATCTGATTTTTTTATATGTAAATTTAGCCCGATCTAAATTTTGAAAATAATTTTTTCTCATACTACCTAAAATTCTAAGTAGGCCTACAAAAAAAATAAAAAAGCTTTTAATATTTTAGATCACTCTTTAAATTTGTTATTTAGGGCAGGGTTGTTCGGTTAAAACCACTGGTTTAAACTGGTTTTAACCGTCGTGGTTTTAATCCAATTTTGACCAGTGGTTTTTTATTGACTGACCATCTAATTTTAATTCTGCACTGTGTAAGGGTTTTTTTTTAAATTAAAATAAAAAAAATTTCAATTCAAGGGTTTAACGTTGTTTCCCCCCATTCTTAAAGGAAGGCAGTTTGAAATAAGAGAAGAAAAATTCTTCAAATTCCGAGACCGACGAGAATATAAAATATAGAATTTTTTTTTAAAGTCTTTTTTTAAATCTAAAAAGAAAGTAGTGCTAGCTATATCCATTTAATTAATTTTCCGCACAACAAATTATGTTAATTAGTGTGAAATTAATTTACTAGAGGAGGGATGGCCGCCGTTGCGGCTTCAATCTAGACTAAGCCCTCCACGCTCTCTAAATATAAATTTAAAATTTTATAAAGAGAATACGATAGTTGGTGAAAATCAATATACACAAAATTAGTAAAAATAATTAAAATAAAATTAAATAATAAATTTATTCCTTTACTAGCCGCGCCGCCCGCCGATGGCGGGCTTCCCACCTAGGCAGGGGGTTTCGCCCCCCTGGGTCACGCGCCAGCTGACTCGAGCCCGCCTGCGGCGGGTCCTCGCCTTTTCTTAATTATGAAACAAGTTATTATTATTACTATTCCAATCCAGTGCCTGCTTGACGCATTCATAGAATAGATAAATGCAAATAATACAAGAATATTTCTCTATACATTTCCTTTGGGAGAAATTGTAACTTTAGGAATTAATAACTCAAAAAGTTATATAAATTTCGGGGCGAAAATAATTTTCTGTAATCCCTAGAAGGGCCTCTTTAAGCATATAAAATTTGGTTTCATAATTCCAACAGGAAGTTGGTCAAACAGAGCGTGACAGACAGAGGGACAATTCAATTCGAATTGTCGAAAAAGTGAGCTCTCCCTCTTGATATAAAGGGTTAAACTTTTCACTCAACGATCAAAACTAAAAAATATTTACTTAAATTTATTTAATTTTAGTTATAGCTGTAAAGAAAGTTTTATTTATTTTATTGATTAAACTCAAAGTTGACGTTTCGGTCACAAATATCAATATATAAAGATATTATTGACTTTTTACAATATTAATGCTAAACTTAGATGAATTGGTATAGTAAAGTATTAATGACCAAATTAGGAAATGTGTAAGCAATGAACAGGAAAAAAAATTAAAACAAATTGTAGATGTAAAATTAAATTTTAAAAGAAAACTTAAATAAGAATGGACCCCAATATATATATTTTCATAATAACGGTTATCGTTTAAAGTCTTATATGGCCTGAGTTGCCGAAAAGACTGTGTTTATGTGTGTGTGAATGTGAGTGTGAATGGGAAAAAAGTGTGTTTAAAAAAAAAAACATGCAAATCTTTTTTTTAAACTTAACTAAAATTCTTGAAAGTACATTATAATTAAAAAATAACAAAAGGTATTTATCCCTTTGAGGTTAGGGATGGAAGAGTCAACTCTGACATTAGTCTTTTACTGAAAATAATCGAGGTGAAACTCTTTCAAGTCGATTAGAATCGATTCTCACTGAACGACTTTGACTTTTTCTTACAATACTTAGTATCCGATGGTAATATAGTTTGTAACGTTTTCATTGATTGAGTTTCATCTTTTTTTTTTTTTTTTTTTTTTAAGTCGACTTGAAATCGAAAATGTTTAATCGATTCTGAGAATCGAAAAATATCAAGAATTTGTTGACCCCTTTCATTTTTTATTTATTTTTTCAGCGATTTAATAAAAAATAAGATGTAAAGGAAGGTAGTGGGAGGTATTCAAGCCCTCATATCGACATGTGATAATTAATTTTAGAAAATAATCATGATGAATTAACAATGTTGGTCCGAAGAAACTTGGCTGGCCAATATCCTCGTAATTCATAAAGGCTTTGATGCCAATTGTTCGGAGGGGCTATTATTCCTATTTCCCCCTCGTTTAGGGGAGGGGAGAAAAAGGAGAGGAGGGAGGGAGGGTAACTAGGCTCATCTTGGCCAACTGATTCAAAACAAACTCTGATAAAATTCAAATAACTGTCTGTTCCCCCACCTGGCTTCTCCAACCCTACGTATCAATGTCTAGGAGATAGAAGAGATTGCAAAATATTCAGAAAATATCAACTTCCTTGATTTCATCTGCTTTTATAAATAAAACAAAAGAGAAACTCTTTCCCTTTTATTCTTTAGATAAGTTTTGAATTAAAATTAATTTAAAAAATACAATATAAATTTTCAAGTAAACAAGTTTTGATAAAATTGTATATAATTTTAATGAATAGAAGGAACAAATATTAATTTGAAGAGGTTTTGTGCTTGTAGATGTTTAATTAGGTCACGATTAAAAAAAATAATAATTTTCTGCTTTTTTAACAATCATCAGGTGAGTAAATTTTTTTTTTTTTTTTTTTTTTAATTTAATAAAACGTTTAAGTCTCTTAGAAATACTGTAAAAGTAAAAATTACGGATTTTATTACTTCAAAATTTTTTAAATAAATTTTAACAAGAGAAAGTAGAAATCTCTTCCATTACTTGTCATATGCATGTTCATGTTAATAAAATAACGAGAAGTAGACGACCTACGGAGGACAGAGATTAGGGTCCGACCGAAACAAGATTTTCAGCCAAAACCGTAACCGAAACAGAAACTTGTATTTCCTATACAAAATTCATATCATTTTACCTTTTTTTTGGGGGGAGACTAATATTACACGCCACTTTTTTGCTTGGCGGGAAATTTTTCCCCTGCCATGTAAATGCATTTGTCCAGACCCCTACCCCCCCCTAACGCGTTACGTAATATGGGGACGACCCCCCTAACTACATGAAACGAGAGCTAATATATAGTTACTATAGAACTATATAGTTATGTATATGAAAAAAGATCCTTATCTTAGGAAGAAATTATATATTTTTTACTTTTTTATTTAAGGCTTTTTTAAAATTTAAGGTAAGGTCTTTTCGGCATAGGCCTCGTCACAATTTAATTCAATTGATTGGTAGCCAATTCAATTGATATAAATGAGGTGGGATGCGAACCCCTGACCCTTAGCATAAGAGGCAAGAAACCTAAAGCTTAATTAATATATGCCTATTAAAAGTGCCTCTAATAAAGTTAAATAAAGATTTTCTTCAAAAGTTGAAATAGGTTTTTGAATAAAAAATACAGTTTCAAGCAAAGTTATAATTCTTTTTTTTTTTTAATAAGGAAAAAATCTTTTGTTAGTTAATTTTGGGACACAGTTACTAAAAAATAATAGCCAGGACAGCAATCAGGGAAATATGGGGATACAATACTTCCCCAATAATAATAGAGGGAAATAATAGGATTTAATATTCTTATCTATAAAACAAGTATAAATATTATTATGTAGATATATGAAAAAATTGTAAAAGTGAACAAGAATAAAACGTCAAATTAATGAAAAAATTGTTTCATTTTTTTAGTTTGAAAAATCGTAAAACGAAACAGTTTTTTTTTTTATTAAAGAAAGAATCTGGATTTATGGAATATTGACTTTGGCGCTGAATGTTATATCTGATAGATGGTAATGTCTATCAAAGAACATAAGAGTTTTTCTGTTGACTGAACCCTATCCATAGTCGCATAGTCGACCGAAACGTCGCTGTGGGTTCTATAATAAAGAAAGAAACATAGCTGCTTGCTTATTTATCCTACTACATATTGATTCAGCTATTCACCTCGATAACAATCTGGATTTTTCTCAACTTCACTGTAGATTTATTTTGGTTTGAATTAAACATGTAAAAATTATGAATAAAATAGAGCAAATTTTAAATTTTTTTTGAAAACATGTTATTTCATATTAGAAAAAAATTTTGTTTTTAATATTCCCTCTCCCTAGTCAAAAACTTGATAGCTGACAACCTTAAAAGCAAAGGGTTGGGAGTTTGCATTCCAGGGAGTCAGATGAATAATTATTTAAATCATTTGGATACCATAAATATGTCAGGATGGATCACACATATCGTAATAAATTTATATACTGTTGTTGTTTAAAGTTCATAAAGGCCTAAGATGCTGAAAAGACTTATAAGAAAAATAATTATTTAATCCCATTTTGTAAAAAAAAGTGTCCATCGGAAATAATTATTAAATACTGTATATAATGGCGTCTGATGGGAAATTTAAATAACAATAACAAGTGTGAATTTCAAAATACACTCTAGGGATGGAGAAGTCGTATGTGACTTTAGTCAAGAATCGATCTTTTACTGAAGATAATCGACTTTTTAGGATCGAGTTGAAACTCTTTCAAGTCGATTAGAATCGATTCTCACTGAACGACTTTGACTTTTTTTTACCATACTTAGTATCCGAAGGTAATATAGTTTGTAACGTTTTCATTGATTGACTTTCATCTTTCTTTTAAAACCTACACATAACACACCAATCAACACCCTTTCTAAGATCGATTAGTGAAGATATGTGGCATTCTTAATTCAATATTTTAATGTTTTATTTTGATACTCTACAGTGTATTACACTCTAAACAAACCTTTTGTGACGGCTTGATAACTAATTATGTTTATTCAATCTATGTTTGTTTTATTAAAAACAAATTTCTCACTTTTTTTTCTATTTTCTATTCAAATTTCTTTTTTATTGTGGACGTAAATAAAAGAGGTGATCTCTTCTCTTCTTTCCCTAAAATTACAATAAAAGTCAAATGCACCCTCACAATAGAGAATTTAATGGATGGGCCGAGAGTTATCCAGAGATTTAGTGAAGCTCACGCGTTATATCGAGTTATAACTCAACTTTGAAACAAGTTATTTAGGGGCTTGAATATGAAATGTGTTATAACCGAAATGTATTGTTTTAAAAAAAATTTTAATATTTAATATTAAATTAAATAAATAATATAAAATAAACGAACAAATTCACAGTGAGCTCAAATAAATATATAATAAATAATAATCATCCCTTGATGGTTGGGTTGCTCAGAGAGAGTGTTTTTGTAGAAAGTTTAATTCGGCTGAGTGGAGAAATTGTATCATCTTTCGAAATATTTATTGTAAATTCTATCAAGAGGAATATTAAACATTATAAAATGAAAAGTTAAAAAAAAAAACCAAATTTTTTTATTGTAAAGAATGAATAAGATTACTTTAATTTTATTTTTAGTCTCTTCAGCATCTGAGGCCATCGATTTTAAACGACACATACATATATAGCCATGTTTATTACTATCCAAGCCGGGGGAAAGAGCAACGGTAGATGGTCCCTAAGAACAAGTGTGTGGAACGTCTCCAGATTGCCATAGGCTTAAAATGATTTAACGATGTCTATATTACAATAGAAAATCCTGACTTCAGTAGACGAAATGGAAAATTAAAAAAAAAAAAAAAAATTATGGTACAAATTAATAGATCCAGGAGGTCGTAGTGCAACACACACACCCCTTCGAAGTAATCTACAATCTACAATGGTACAAATTATCCAAGTAGATTTATTTAGTAGTATCCAGATGATTTCATAAATTCAAAAAATATAAATTAATAAATAATAACAGCGAGAAATTGAAAAAATATTAGAAATCATGAAAAAAATCTGGTATGACTGGTTGTTTCACCAGATTTTTTTGTGTCGAGATATATTTAGTTGCCCATTGCACCTAAGTTCCAAACTTGACCACTTGCGGCGCTGCTCAGCTACGAATGCTTCCACATTAGTAAATTGTACATCAAACAATTTTCAAGAAAAAATTTCACTGATATACTTTTTAAACAGCAACTAAAAATAGTTTATTTATGAATTTTAATCAAAATCTTTGGAGCGAATTTTGAGAAAATCGAAAAAAAAACTTAAAAAGTACAATACATCAGTAAAGGAATAGTACTTTTTGGCCAATTTTGTTCAAAAGCTTCGTGTTACGTGCCAGGGGGTAAGTAACTTAAATATAAAATTTCAACCTCCTAGGTCTTTTCGTTCTTGAGATATTTTGTTCACACAGACAGATGGAACACAATTTTTTTGAACTCAGGGGACCTCAAAACATGTATATCCATCAAAATCTCGGCATCGAATTTTTGACATGATCGCAATACTTTTTCTCTATATATTTCATATATAGGTAAGAGAAGGTAAAAATATTTTATGTTGTTTGTCCGGATCGTTTAAAGCCTCTTCCGAAAAAAATATTTCTGGCTAAAGGCCCTCATACATGTGAAGGGTATCCTCAAGGATTTCCTCGAGGAAAATATTATTGAATTTCAATCATGATTTTTTGGCCTCGTGGCCGCTTTCACACACGTTGAGGATTTTCTTGAGGCGTGTACATTTCAGGCCGGGCCTTGAGGAAAATCCGATGGTGTAGGGAGGCCTTAAGGCCTTAAAAATCAGTTTTTTAGTTTTGTAGCCTCCCTTTCCTCTATTTCCCTTTTCAGGATGATTTATGAATATAAATTTTGTTAAAGGCTATATTCTTCTCAAATTTTTCAAGCTGTGAAGGAAGACAAATGTTTAACTATTTGTACAAGGTGGTCAAGAGATACGTAGCTGGTCAAGCTTTAACACTGTCTCTGATATTTAAACATTTGCTTGTTCTATATATAGGTTGGTCGTTTCATGAACGAAAGCGTGTGGAGGTGGAAAACGAAGGAAGAAGGAGGAGGAAGGCTCAGAGAAACAGAAATTGTCAGAGCGATAAGAAAATTAACAAAGTTAGTCGGGAGAGAGACACAAATATAATATGTGTATATATATATATAATAAACGAAATTGGCAAAGGTATAACTACCCTGCAAGGCTAACTAGAATCTCTCAGAGGGTGGCTGACTGCCTCTTCCCGGGGGTGGCTTTTTCTTCCCCAGGGATGGCGATCGATCCAGGAGGAACGTTTCTTGCCTGTTTTGGAACAAAGAACGAACGACTCGGGAATGACAGCCTGCCTCTCTCTCTCTCTCCCTTTTTCGTTTTTGGACAGGGCTAATTAAATACATACCCAGAAGGGAAAGAGAATGCCTGCATGCTCGAATTCTCACCCCTTCAAAACACATACATACACACAAACACAAACACTCTTTAGTGAATTGAAAAACTCTTAAAAATTTTTTTTTCTTTTCTTGATATTTTCATTGAATGGTAACTAGAATTTTTTTTTTAACACTCACACAGTCTTTTTGGCAATTTTGGCCATATAAGACTCTGACAATAACTGTTATTTCATGAAAATATCTATTGGGGGTTCAGGCATTTCTATTTAAGCCATCCGGTATCCAAATGACTTAAATAAAATCATCGGACTGCCTGGGGTCCGAACCCGCGACGTTTGGTATAGGAGGTAGGCACGCTAGCAAACTAGGATTAAAGATATAAAATTTATAAACATGGGAAAATATTTACATTTTGTTACCATGGCAATCATTTCTCCTATCTTTCCTATGAAGTACAAAAGTAAAGTGTGCTTCAAACAATTTTAAGACCAAATGGCTTAAATAAGAATGTCTGGACCCCCAATAGATATATTTACAAATAACGAATATCGTTTAAAGTCATTTTTTTTTAACACTCAAACTTTTTTTCCATTTACACTCACATTCACACGCACATACACACAGTCTTTTCGGCAACTTAGGCCATATAAGACTTTTTACGATAACCGTTAGGGGCCATTCATAAATTATGTCACACGAATTTCAAGACTTTTTAACCCCTCCCCCGTACTTGTCACAGGTTGTCACATTTTTAAAAATCCCTCCCCCCTGATGTGACGTCACACATTTTCCAATTTTATCAATAATAGACACCTAATTAAGCTAATTATAATAATAATAAATAATCTCATAGCGAGAGAGTATTAAAAAATATAGAATGCGTTCGTAAATATTAAAATTTTTTTTGTTTAGCTATAAATTTCGCGTTTGGCCATCTCGAATTTTGAAATGAGACGTCACAAAGTTTTTCACCCCCCTGCCCCTTGTCACATTCTGGTGATACCCTCCCCCTCTTTTAGGTGTGACGTAATTAATGGATAACCCCTTATTATGAAAATATATTGGGGTCCAGGCATTCTTATTTAAGCCATTTGGTATACAAGGCAGGCGCGCTAAAAACTACGCCAAGCCCGGGGGCTGTTTAAAGTCTTAAATGGTCTAAGTTGCCGAAGACTGTGTGTATGCCTGCGTGAATGGGAATAAAGTGTGAATAAAAAAAAAAAAAACAATTTTAAGGACAAAATTGGAAAATACATTTTAAAGAGCATCTAAAAAATAAATGATTTTTGAAATTTAATCAAAATCGTTGGAGCAAATTTTGAGAAGATCGAAAAAAAACTGAAAAAGAGCACCAGTAAAGTACTAGTATTAATACTTTTTGGCTGATTTTGTTCAAAAGACACGGGTCAAGTCAAAATTTAACCTTGTAGCTCTTTTCGTTCTTCAAATATTTTGTTCACAGACAGACAGACAGACCATGTTGCGAAAACCAATTTTTCGGGCTCAGGGGACCTCAAAACGTGTAATCTAAAATCTCGACATCGAATTTTTATCCACATTGATTATAAACCTTTTACTGATTAGATTCTGTTGCTTGATAAGGATAGCCCAATCAATCTGATAAAGATTGATTATATTTTTATCTGATTTGATTTCTTTCTTGGCTGCCCTCCGCTATCCTTACCTATGTTACATATATATGTAAGAGAAAGTAAAAATCAATAGAAAGAGTCGATGCTTATTTTTTTTTTTTTTAGGTCTGTTAATTTAAAAGAGATCTACGTGGTTAGCGTGAATTAGTGCTGGTTACGAAACCCGAGTTCGATCACAACCGCAAAATACTTTCCACTTTGTTTTTGTTTTAATAAATGAGCAAGCACCAACGGGGGTAGAAATTCAATAGGAAGTAATTTTTAAAATCATTCTATTAAGGGTTGAAAAAACTAATCAGTTAAATCGAAATAAGAAAATGAGAGAGAACAATTTTTTCCTATCGAAATTATTCCTAAGTGAATTTATTTCCTTTGTCAGAGTGGTTTGTTAAAAAAAACCTCCTCTAAATATTGAAATATTTGGTGCTCAAACAATGAAATTCCTGTTGGGAACACCAAGACCTAGAGGTGCTCAGTGTGGTAGCAGTCAGGGATTCAGTTCCCGTCCCGAAATAAATGTTAGAAAAAGAGAGACGGGTTAAATGATAGAACACCGATGCCCGGGGAAGACTGGAGATCCTGGGTTCTATTCCCGGAAGCCATGGGGCGCTAGGCCCATCAACAAATACATACACAACACTTATGTTAAATAAAACTTTAATGATGTTCTTTTTGAGTTTTGTTTTTTAATTTACTCTAAAAAATTTTGATTAAAAATAAAAAATTCAAAAAATAAAATAAATAAAAACAATACTTTCTCTCTATATATATTTCATACTTAGGACCCCTTCGGTAATCGAAAGTTGTGTACTGTGCTTGTCACACCAGATTTTTGTGTCGACACAGATTTAGTTCCCGGCAGTAAGGAATATTTGAATTCAGATGTAAAATTTATAAGTATGGGAAAATATTTATATTTTGTTACCATGGCAACCATTTCTCCTATCTTTCCTATGAAACACAAGAGTAAAGTGTGCTTCAAACAATTTTGAGGGCAAAACGAGAATATACATTTGAAAGAGCATCTAAAAAATAATTGATTTTTGAATTTTAATCAAAATCGTTAGAGCGAATTTTGAGAAAATCGAAAAAAACTGAAAAAGTACATCAGTAAAGTACTAGTACTCTTTGGCCGATTTTGATTAAAAGCTTATTTTTCCGGTCCCGGGGGTGTTTAACTTAAATATAAAATTTCAACCTCCTAGCTCAATTCCTTCATGCTTAAAAGTGAACACACACACACACACACACACACACACCACACACCACCCACACACCCACCCACCCACCACAGACAGACCATGTCGCGAAAACCACTTTTTGGATTCAGGGGACCTCAAAACGTGAAGATCCATCAAAATCTCGACATCGAATTTTTGACATGAACCAATACTTTCTCTCTATATATATATTACATATATACATAGGTAAGAGAAAGTAAAAAGACACATTTGTTGACGTTTCGACACTGATTATTAGCACAAGCAAAGAATGAAAGGGATTTATCAGGCAAACTAGGGGTGGAAAAGTCGACTCTACTTTAATCAAGAATCGATCTTTTACTGAAAATAATCGACTTTTTAGAATTGAGTTGAAACTCTTTCAAGTCGATTAGAATCGATTCTCACTGGACGACTTCGACTTTTTCTTACAATACTTAGTATCCGATGGTAATATAGTTTGTAACGTTTTCATTGATTGACTTTCATCTTTCTTTTAAAACCTACACATAACACACCAATCAACACGCTTTCTAAGATCGGTTAGTGAAGATATGTGGCATTCTTAATTCTTCAATTTTAACTTTTAATGTTTTATTTTGATACTCAACTTCCACATTTTATTTTAATGTTCGGTGCCATATCACGTGCAATTTCTGGATAGAATATTTCTTTTATAAAAATATTGAAAACAATATTTGTGTGTGTTGTATTTAATAAAATGTTTAAATATTTAATAAATCTTAAATTATAAATAAATAGATTAACTGAGTATCTCCTAAGCACGAGTTTTTAAAAAGTCGACTAGAAAGTCGAAAAATCGACTTTCAGAAATGATTAATCGATTGCGGAAATCGAAAAATATCTCGACAATTCCAAAATCGAAAATCGACTTCTCGAGCGCCTTTTCCAACTATTTGGCAAACCCAGATTACTATACAATTCATTATCGTATTAAGGATGATTATTGTCTTTGAGCCTTATATAAGACCAAAGCCATCAACAAGAAAAGTTATTCTAACACAAATTACTAAAAGTGACAATAGAGAATTATAATAACTGATTATTTTTTTATAGGCTTACGATCGCAACTGTAATAAAAACTTCCATATACTGTAATGTTAATAAAAAAAAAAAATCACTTATTATGACAAAAAATTTAAAAAAAAAGTACGTATGGTAAATATCTTGATGTTTTAATTCCAGTTTTAAAACTTAACTAATTTAATTTTTAATATTCTTCCAAAGTTCATTATTATGTTTATTTGAAAAGTTTTAAGGTTATGTCCACAATAGTTTAATAAACTCCTGCTTGGCTTGGCTTGGATTTCTCTCTCTCTCTTCTATTCTGGCTTAAAGAAAAAAATTAAATTTGAATTTGCTAATAAAACTCGACATAAAAATTTTATTCTCCACTGTGTGTGATAAAATATTCTTTATTTTAACGTTCATTTTATCTTTTCTTCTAATTGAACCTTTTTATTCATTTGTTGTTGTGACTGTACTGTATTTTTTATGAGAACAATAATCATCTGATTTTAATCATAGCTTTTTAAACTTGTAGCTAATTTAAACTTCCTGATCTGCTTTTATTGTGAATATTTTATTTTAGGGTTAAATAAATAAATGTCTTCAGGATATCAAGAAACAATACGAAAATTTTATTATTCGCTCCGAAAGATCTAAAATAGATGTGTAAGAGATATGAATGACTTTTTAGCTTTTATCTCAACAATTTCTGAATCAAAAGTTTACAAACTTTTAAGAGTGATTGTATTTACATTTTGAGATAATCCTAGCATAGAATAGGGAAGAACTCACAAACTGATTAAAATTCTTTTATTATCCGAATAATTGAAAATATTATTAAAGTTAACGATAACAAACCAAAGTTTTCTGAGTAGTGACGTCATTTCAGTTTCAGGGAAGGCAAAAAACTTTTTGACTTCCTGTGCTACTTAATTTATACCCCGTCAATTTATGTCAATCAAGAGGGACGAGGTCTAATGTTCCCCCCTACCACTTTTCTTTAAAATTTACATATTTATGTATCCCTTTATTGACCAATACAAATCAAATTCAGTTTAGTAATGGCCAATTTTTTTTTTATTATCAACGTGAATTAAATTTCTAAATATTCTTATTTTCCCTCTTTTTCATGAAAAAAAAGAATAAATTATTATTAAAAAGTTATTAAAAATAAATTAACAAGCAAAATGAACAATTTCAATTTTTAGCACGTGGCGGCAGTTAAAATGTCACCTTTAATACTCTCTCTCTACTCCCCAGAGGGTTTCAGATGATAAAAAATGCTCACCCCTAAATAAGGGCATAAAAAAGCATACGAAAAGCAACTGCTACCCCCAGAGCGACAAATTGTTATAAGGGTAGGGCCATCAGGGGCCTATATTTCATCCCTTGTTAAAAAAACAGCTGTAAAAATTAAAGTAACAAAAACAACCAGACGACCCCAAGGCGCTCTTAATTCCACAGTAAATAATTCAGGTTTAAAAACGTTATGAATTAAAAAAAAAAAAAAAAAAAAAATGAAAATATAAAACAGGAAAACAATAAATTAAGATAAAAAGAATTTATTATTCCAACTGCGCTGTGTTTATACGATGGAGATTAGATTTAAACAGAGCTAAAAAGGTAATTAACCAAAAATATTTTCATGTCAGGCACATAAAATATTTATCTAGCATTGTTATATTTAAAGCTACAAAATATTTGATGTGGAATGATAAAAAAAGCAAATGAATTTCTGTTAACTAAATATTACTTCTACCCAGCCAGCCAGCCCAAACAGGTTCGTTTATCAATAGCAAAAAAAAAAAAATTATTTTCACACTAATTCTAAATGTTTTTTCTATTTAAAACAAATTATTTATCAGAAAATTATTTTATTTTAGAAAAATAGGCAACCCAAATAACAGTACTATTACTTCAACACTTAGGAAAAAAAAATTGGTCTAGAATAATAATAGAAATTTAATATTGGAGGTTTTTTTATAGCTGTGTAGTTGATGTAGTAGAAGGATAATAAAAAGAGAGAGCAGCTAGTTTTCTTTTCTTTTATTTTATTAAACCCTCATTGCTGACGTTTCGGTCAGCCTAAACAGGACCGAAACGTCAGCAATGAGGGTTTAATAAAATAAAAGAAAAGAAAACTAGCTGCTCTCTTTTTATTATCCTTCTACTACAATAATAGAAATATATGACAAGTTGTGGCTGTGATAGAATTGGATTAATAATAAAAAATCTGGTGTGACTGACCGCACAGCACACAACTTTCTCTTACCTTCGGTAATCGAAAGTTGTGTACTGTGCTTGTCATACCAGATCTTTGTTTCGACATATATTTAGTTTCCGACAGTAGGGTACATTTGAATTCAGATGTAAAATTTATAAGTATGGGAAAATATTTAATTTTTAACATGACTGTGAGTGTTTGAGTGTCTGTCCATTGTCACCAGACACCAAGGGCGGATACAAGGGGGGTAAAGCCCCCCCCTCCCCCGAGATTTGAAAAAAATGGGAAAAATTAAGATACCGCGAACGGAACATGAAAAATTTTTGGTTCCGCGGGTGAAAAAAATTTTGGTTGTCAAAAAAAAGGTAAAATATTTTTCCGAATGGGAAAAATTTTTGGTCCCGCGAACGGAACATGGTAAAAAATTTTTGATTCCGCGGGCGAAAAAAATTTTGGTTCTCTAAAAAAAGGTAAAATATTTTTCAGGGTGGGAAAAATTTTTGGTTCCGCGAACGGAACATGAAAAAAAATTTGGTGCCGCGAACGGCACATGAAAAAATTTTTGGTTCCGCGAAAAACAAAATTTTTCGTAGAAAAACTTTCGAGAACAGGCCCCCCCCCCCCGAAAAAAATTTCTATATACGCCCTGGTGCTGTGCGACGAGTCACACCAGATTACCCCCCCCCCCTGAGAAACACCTCTGGATCCGCCCTTGCCGGACACTCGACCTGCACCAATAAAACTCACTTTCCCTTATATGCAGTTAGTCGCGCAAGTTACTAAGTGAAAAACTTTAAAGTTATCTATAGCTTGTTAAGTCCGAATCGAGATATTTTGAATACTATTATCTTATTCAAATATATACATCTCGAAAAATATTTCACTATTTATATTTTGTTACCATGGCAACCATTTCTCCTATCTTTCCTATGGAGTACAGTGAGCGTCATAATTAAGTCCCCCTTGATAGCTTTAGCCTTAAGTATATGGGTAATATATGGTATAGAGTGAAATAATTTTAATGACCGAAAAGGTAAAACGTAAAATCTGGAATAGATGATTTTATTTTACCTTTTAAAATTTAAAATTATTTCACCATTTACCATATTTCATACCATATACTTAAGGCTAAAGCTATCAGGTGGGGACTGAATTGTGGCGCTCGCTGTACAAGAGTAAAGTGGGCTTTAAAAGATTTCAATGGCAAAATGAGAATATACAATTTTAAAGAGCTTCTAAAAAATAATCGATTTTTGAATTTTAAACAAAATCGTCGGAGCGAATTTTGAGAAAATCAAAAAAAAAAAAAAAAAAAAAATTGAAAAATTACATCAGTAAAGTACTAGTGTTCTTTGATTAATTTTGTTCAAAAGCTTTGTGTCACGTCTCAGGGGAGTGCCTAAATTAAATATAAAATTTCAACCTTCTAGCTCTTTCCATTTTTGAGATATTTTCTTCACAGACAAACAGACACACAGACAGACAGACAGACCATCTCACGAAAACCACTTTTTTGGATTCAGGGGACCTCAAAATCTCGACAACGAATTTTTGACTTTCTATCTCTATAGCCTATATATTAACATATAAGTATATAGAGGTAAGAGAAAGTAAAAGGAAGGGTGCCCCTAGTGTGTAATGTTATTCTCAACGCACCTTTGGGGTGTCGTGGACTTCAAAAAGTTGGGAAACACTGCTCTAGGTCATAGAGGTATAGATCTCGATTCTTGTACTTGGGAGTTCACTTCACATCTCTTAAGGGCCCCTTACACGGTCAATAATAATGACATTACTTTATCAGAATGACCATTAATAAGCATGTGATTTCTGATAGGGTAATGTCATTATTATTGACCGTGTAAGGGGCCCTTTAGACGGCGTGGGTCGGGAAAGGGTCATCACAAATAAAATAAAAAGAGAAGAGAAATCTGTTGTATATTAATAATATTTTCCAATTTAAAATGCCTGAGTTAAATTTTATATACCGAGACCAGAGTCACAGGTCACATTTGCAATTTGTGAATCAGTGCGTACGGATCTCGGAGAATAAAAGTCAGATTTATGTCCCGATTAAAAAAATTTTTTTCTTGGGTTCCTATATCTGAAACACACTTACTTTGCTTTGGCCAAATGGTTTTTCCGACGGCCATTTAATTGTTAAAAAAAAAAATTTTATATAGAAATATTAATACTTTAAAAAGCAATTAGTTTAATTTTTGTAGAAAATGACTATAATTAATTATTGGGTATATACGAGACCTCTCTCTCTCTCTCTCTCTCTTTTTCTCCTCTCCAATTCTGACGCGAGTTATTCTATTCCCAGGCGCAATTTCATCATAAATTTTGTCCGGACCTGTCATGATTAGAAATTGGCACCGAATTTGTTGGTTCACTGCAATAATTACACTCAACTCGATAACGCAATGCCAAAAAAAAATATTGGCAAATGCCTGGAGCAAGAAGATGAAATCTTTATTTTTTATTAAAAAAAAAAAAAAAAATTATTTAAATGGTTTCATTTTTTTTATTTGATTATATATATCACGATCAATTTTCGAAGATATTTCAATTTTTTTTTTTTATATTCGGCTATAAAAAATTCATAAAGCATTTGATATGATTTGATTGATATTCTCATGAATGGAAAAAAAAGCGAGGATTTCGGGCGCGTAACAAGTGGTCTCATGATACGAGAGGGTGCATATGTTTTTTTTTTCCACCAGTGTTCATTTAAATAAAGCTTTTTTTTCGGAGGCGAGGAGCAGTTTAAAAAGCGAGCGAGGCCCGTCATTGCGAATAAAAAGTCCATTAGCCTAACGGGCAATTAATCCCCCAAGTAATTATCCCCGTTTGTGAAAACAGAGAGAGAGATGCGGGATTTTTTTTTCCTGCCGCTCGCTGGTCAGCCACTGGACCCCTTTTGGGGTCCTGTCTGGGTACATTAACCCAATTAGAGCCTCCCCCCCACCCCTCGGGAGCCGAAAAAATCTCGCCAAAGACCTGTTGCTGCTCTCTGTGTTCGTGACGAGGTGCGAATGTGTGCGTAAAAAAAAATCCTCTTTTTTTTCCTCTCGTTTGTGTATTTTTTAACCCCAACGCATTCATTGCCGACACTTGGTCAGATTTATAGGGTGTTTCCAGTTTGTAAGGGCTTATTTATTGATCAATGACAACAAGGCAGGGAGGGGGAGATGATACTAGAGAGAATAACAATATTCCTAAATTTTTTTTTTTTATATCCAATATCAATAGGAGATAAATAGTAGAGAGTTTTGTTTTAGAATTGATAATGATCTCATGATGGGCTTTGTTAAAACAGGGATTAGCAATAAAAGCAAAGAACAGGCAAAAATATAGGCTAGATCCAAAAATCAATACGTTATCACAATTACTGCATTTATATAGGTTTATTTTATTTAAAGGTTTCCATATTAACTTTAATTAAAATCTGGTGGGACTGACAGCACAGCTCAGAACTGTCTCGAACTTCGATAATCAAAGGTTGTGTGATGTGCTATTAAGTTATACGTATATACAGTATATATATATTTAGTTAGCGACATTTAATATTAAAACCTAAGAGATAAAAAATCGGGTGTGACTGGTCGCACGGCACACAACTTTCTCTTACCTTTGATAAGAGAAAATTGTGTTCTGTGCTTATCACAATTTTTTTATTTTAATTTCCAACAGCAACTTACGGTACATTTAAATTAAAGATGTAAAATTTTTAAACATGGGAGAATATTTATACTTTGTTACCATGACAACCATTTGAAGTTTAATAATAACAACCTCATTTGAGGTTGAGAAGGATGTAGATAAATAAAAATCTAGAGATGATATTCAGCCCAATTTATTCAAATTTTCACCACCCACTAGGCCACAACGTTTCGGATTTCAAACGACTACTTCTTCAGGTTCATACGGTGTCGTTTGAACTCCGAAACGTTGAAGCATACATAGCCTATAGAGAAATAATCCGAATAAATTAGCCTGAATATCATCACCATATTTTTATTTATCAACTTCTGAAATAAATGATAAATGTCTTTATGAAATACTAGCAGCGGAGCCTACCTTCGATGGGTCTTTCTATGTACAGTGATGGGACAATATCAAGTCCCACTCATGCGTTTTCTACTTGTGATTATTTCATTGTTTTTAAAAAAATATTATATAATTTTTCATTTTCGGAATCTTTCTGTGTCTTCAAACAGAAAGACTAGTATAAATAGATATAAAAGAAAAAATTTTTTTAAAAATTGTATTTTTTATTTGTGTATTGAAAAGGCCTAAACCTCACTATTGAATAATATCTGCAGTACTCGGTGACAAGGGCGGATACAAGGGGGGGGGGTAAAGGGGGTAATTACCCCCCCCCCCCGAGATTCGAAAAAATTACCTTTTGTTCGCAAAAAAATTTATTTTTAATATAAAATTTTAAAATTAATACTTAAAAATTTGATGTGTATTTATATTCTGGCAAACAAGTACAGAATGCGCTTTTAAATTACCGAAATTAAAAAAAAATAGTGTGCTGTGCGACGAGTCACACCAGATTACCCCCCCCGAGAAACACCTCTGGATCCGCCCTTGCTCGGTGAGTCTACCTTTTGAAAGAAATATTATGATCAATACTAAAAACAGATTGTTTCTTCGGTGCACATTTAATTTTGAGATTTTTTTTTTATTATAAAAAAACACTCACACTTTTTTTCCATCCACACTCACATACGACATATGCATACAGTCTTTAGGGCAACTCAGGCCATATAAGTCTTGGACGATAACATTGTTAATGAATAAATCTATTGGGGGTCCAGGCATTCTTATTTAAGCCATTTGGCATCCAATCATCGGACCGCCTGGGATATGAACCCGCGAACCTTGGCAGGCGCCTCTTACCAACTACACCAAGCCCCAGGGCATTTTGAGAGATTTAATATTCTTCTTTGTTGAGTTTCAAAACAATTTTCTAAGAGCCTACTTTTTAGAAAAAAAAATGTTGAGAAATAATTTGAATTTCTAGATTTTTTTTTATTTTGAAAACAGCTCGCTAACTAACATGCATAATAATAATAACAATTATGATAATCAAATCAACACACCTTATAACATGAAATCATTCTCTAATAATATGATCCCACAGATTCACACAAAGGAAAATCAATATGCGTATTAGTTTTCCTACTATGTGATTAAGTTATACTACAGTATGAGTAGAAACTACAATAGTTTCATTGATAACTAATAATATTGAAAAACCTTTCTTTAAAACTATAAAAAAGCGTCAGAAAAAATCAACTTTTGCACATTATTGGGAACTAGACGTGCTGGATAAATGAAAACTTGAAAGATTTAAATCACATAGTTTGCGATTATTCAGTTAATTTGCTACCAAACTGTGGAAAAATAAAGAAATATTGACTATAAATGCATTTAATAGCTACAGAAGGTTTGTCCTAATAAAATTGAAATAAATAGAGACGGTGTCTAAATGGCCTCCGATGCCGAAAAAAACCTTAAATAAAAATTTAAAAAAAAAAATTAAAAACTCTAAATACATTTACACTTTCTGGAAAGACAAAGATTGATCAACGTTTTGTGATTACAAAGACATAAAGGATAAACCTGTCAGAGAATACTATTTGGACAGGACAGACATTAAAAAGCCAGGATAAGACAACATGGGTTGAAATGAGAAGTGAGAATAGTGGGACGTCCTACTGTATGTAAACTTTGCAACAAATCAAAGACAAATGGAAAAAATCTGGTGTGACTGGTCGCACAACACACAACTTTCTCTTACTCTTCGGCAAGAGAAAGTTGTGAACTGTGCTTGTCATACCAGATTTTTTGTGTCGACATGTATTTAGTTTCCGACAGTAGGGTACATTTTAATTTCAAGATGACAAATTTATAAGTATGGGAAAATATTTATATTTTGTCACCATGGCAACCATTTCCCCAATCTTTCCTATGAAGTACAAGAGTAAAGTGGTCTTCAGAAGATTTCAATGGCAAAATGAGAATATACATTTTAAAGAGCATCTAAAAAATAATTGATTTATGAATTTTAATCAAAATCGTTGGAGAAAATCGAAAAATACTAAAAATAAGAGAAAGTAAAAAAAAGTACATCAGTAAAGTACTAGAACTTTTTGACTAATTTTAATCAAAATCGTTGTTTGAGAAAATCGAAAAAAGTGAAAAAGTACATAAGTAAAGTACTAGTATTTTATGGTTTAGATTAAAAGCTTATTTTCACGCTCCAGTCAGGACTTAAACTTAAATATAAAATTTCAACCTCGTAGCTCAATTCCTTCATGCTTAAAATTGAACACACCCACACACACAGAGAGAGACAGACAGGCCTTCTTCTTTCTTCGCCTTAATCCCGCGGTGCGGGGCCGACTGTTCATGAGTTTTTGCGTCCGGGAAGGAATATAACAGTCCGGCCTGACGGCTGTTGAAAATATAGAAGTGAAGAGACTGACATGCAAAGATCAGAAGTTCTGCCAGTCCCAGCTCGGGTAGCTCGTGGTCGCCATCCACGTACCCACAAGATGTGGGCCCCTGAGCAAACAGACAGACAGGCCATTTTTTTTTGGATTCAGAGGGCCTCAAAACGTGTATTCTCAACATCGAATTTTTGACATGAATCCAATACTTTCTCTCTCTATATATATATATATATATGGACCCAGTTATGCATTAGTGTGTCATTAGCCCAAAAAAATTAAAAATTGAGTTAAGCACGGAATATTGTTTCAAATGCTATAATTAATAGTATTTTGTATAAAATATGTACTAAAAAAATTTATATTTAATGTTACTTGCAAAATTGACAAAAAAAAATTATATAAAATCCTCTGAAAACAAAAAACTTTATTGTTAATTTTCTCAAAACTCGGTAGGTGGCGCTTGATACACTAATGCGTAACAGGGTCCATATATAATTTTTTTTGTCAATTGTGCAAGTAACAATAAATATAAATTTTTTTAGGACATATTTCATAAAAAATACTATTAATTTTAGCATTTGAAACAATATTCCGTGCTTAACTCAATTTTTAATTTTTTTTTGGCGCTTGACACACTAATGCATAACAGGGTCCATATAGCCTATATTATATATGTATAGGTAAGATAAAGCAAAACATTATCAAGTCATGGTCCAATGAGGAACATTTTTTCCATTAAGCTTCCCCCCAAACAGCAAAAGCTCAGGATTGGTAATCTCAAGCAATCAGTGTGTGGAACGTCCCCCGGTAGACATCGGTAAATTGTAATTGTATTTATATAAATAACCTATAAATTTATCTGTAGCCAAAAAGGGTTAAAAAAATAAATAAATAAATTTAACGACTCACAAAACTAAAACACTAATTCTTTTTTTATGTCAAATTAATGGATAAAATCTTTCGGGTGTAGAAAACGGAAAACTTTTATTGTAAATCGAAATCCAAAGAGGACTTTTAAAATTATATCCGTTTTTAGAAAACTTTTTCATTTACGTTCATTAAGTAGTTTTTGACAGACAAACAGACAATCCGTCGTTGTCGCTTTTATATTTAGCAAAGAGGGGGGATAAAAAAAGGTGAGGGGTGGGAGAGGGAAAAAGTCTTGCTATTTATTTATATATTATAGAGCCTATTGATCTTTTTTTAAAATAAACATTATTTTTGGTCAATGGGTAGGTAGATAGATATTTATAAATAATTTTGAATTAAGGGTTAAAAACAGAGCGCAAAAATAATCCAATTAAACGATACTAAATCAATCTTTCAATATTTATTTATTTTTTTTAATCAAGTGTTAAATTTGTTTAAAGATTGACTTTAGAATTTCAAAAAAAAAAAAAATAAAACCATCAACACGTGTTTTTGTCAAAATAAATCACATCGTAATTTTACTTCTGGGGGAAAAAAAAAAGGTTAAATCGTCTCCCCTTTCTGAGGCTATTTTATCAACTCCCTAACAGGCTCACCACAAAAAAAAAAAATAAAAAAATAAAAAAAACATTCACGCTGGGCTTTTTTTTCCAAGGGGTGAAAAATTAATTGAGTGCAAAATTAAACACCCGCAATTAACGCTCCCTGAGGCCTATTTAAGCTTGACAAAAAAAAAAAAAGTTTGTGTGGATTTTTATTTGGTGTGTTAATATGTGTATGTGTGTGTGTGTGTGTGTGTAATACATACAAACAAAGTATCTCTTTATTTTTTTTTTTCATTTAACCAACGTAATAAAATTATCATTTGATTTATCAATTAAATTGTTTAAGATAATATTCATTTTTCTAATGAAACACATTACATTGATAACTACTGTACAAGTTGAGTGTGGTGTGGTTGGTGTAATAAATTTCAAATTCTCTCAGTTAGGTTTGTTTTGAATTCATCGATAAGAGCAAGAGAGAGAGAGAGAGTCTATAATGACCCCACTTAGAAAATTTAACCCTGAGGATCGGTTACGAGTCATTAAACAAATAGAAGAGAAATGAGCGAGAGGAAGATCAACTTCTAGAGAAGAAGTTGAAAGGAAACGAGCCCAAGCCTCATCTATTAATTTAGTGTAAATGGCAAAGCTTAAATATTAATTACACAATAAGAAATTAAAATAAAAAAAAAAATAAAAAATACTTTGTAGCCTCACCTATGATTTTGTGCATCAAGAATCAAATAAAAATATTATTTTTTGTAGACGAAACATCATCGTTAAAGGAGAGACGCGAAATCACACATCTGAAAAAGAAAAAACAATTGAAATGAATCTATAAGTTTTTGAGAGATTAGAGAAAGTGTAAATAAAAACAAACGTTTCGTAACCACGTTGAACACTTCCTCAGAGATGGCCAATTTCAAACTTAGTTGAAATTGAAATATAATATAGTTTTTAAATAAATTTAATGACCATAGATAAAAACATCGTGGAAATGTAGACAATTATAACAGAGGCGTACCGAGGGGAGGGCAAGGGGGCATCATGCCCCGAGCACTACTCACAAATGTTCCGAAAAACAAAAAATTGCTACATTTTTTTCTCAAATTTAAAGCCTGACTTTATTTATTAATTAATTTGCGAGTATATTTTACATATAATATTATATGGCTTTCGAATGGGGGGGGGGGCGCTAAAAAGGTATTGTGCCCCGGGCGCGAGTTAATCTCGCTACGCCACTGAATTATAATAGATATGAAGGAATTTTGAGACAGGTTTACTCGATTTTGGTTGAGCAGTTAAGAATAATTAGTGAAAATTGGCCCTTTTGTATTGGCAAGTTTTGGCCATCAAAAAAGAAAAGATTATTTTGATAAATATGTATAAATGAGTATAGAACAATGGTACATATTTGGTATTTTATGAGTAATTACAGTATACAAGAAAAATTATAATCATAAAATCATGACTATGATTATATTTTCTTGTATATAATTTATTTTTTATAATACTCATATAATACAATACCTATGTATAAATGTTCTATACACTTTTGTACATCTTTATGAAAAAAATCTTTTCGCAAGCCTGATGATGGTCATTTGCTTCTTTTTTTTTTAACACACTTTTTTTCCATTCACACACACATACACACAGTCTTCTTGGCAACTTAGGCCCTATAAGACTTTATAGGATAACCGTTATTATGAATATATATATATTGGGGTACAGGCATTCATATTTAAGTCATTTGGCATGGGCGTAACTAGAGAATTTGGCTGGGAGGGGGCCATGGAACCAGCCATCCTCGCTGGGGGGGGGGGGGGCATGGAACCAGCTATCTTCCGGTGGGCCTGGAAATTTCCATATTTTCTCAATTTTTTTCTTGGGGAAAGGAGCCTTCTGGAGGGGGCCAGGCCCCCCGGCACCCCCTAGTTAAGCTCATGTCATTTGGTATCCAAATGGTGGTCAATTGGAATCGTCTTGCCAATAAAAATTCTCGAAAAAGATTTTCACTAATTATTCTCAACTGCACGACTATTTACAACTAAAATCGAGTAAACCTCCTCAAAATTTCTTCAAATATTATTTCTCAATCTGTTTCTAAAAAAAAATAAAATCTGGTGTGACTGATCGCACAAATTTCAACCTTCTATCTCTTTTCGTTCTTGAGATATTTTCTTCACACACAGACAGAGGATGTTGCGAAAATCACTTTTTTGGATTCAGGGGACCTCAAAACGTGTATATCCATCAAAATCTCAAAATCGAGATTTCTTTGTGAATTCAATACTTTCTCACTAATTATATATATTTTAACATATATACATAGATAAGACAAAGTAATAATAAATAAAAAATAATATTTAAGCTTATCAAGTGAAGAAAATTCATATAATTATATTATAAATAATTTTTATTTATAATTAAATTATTTATTTTTTTAAACTTTCGACCGTAGCACATAGGGGTATTTGACGTAAAAACCCGATCAAAATAGAAAAACTCAAAGTTTACCTAATGCTACCCAAAATGGATGTTTCTTCATCTACTATAACCGGCTTATTGGAATCCAGCCCCCCGACCCTTCTGGTTCGGCTATCTGGTCACAATGTCAGTCGGAAGTCAGTCATTGTTTTAACTGCTTGTCTTGGTTTTAGGCGCTCTCATTTTCGTTAGTCAGTTTTTGTGCAAAATGTCTTCATGCGGCGGTCAACAGAAAAAAAACGACTTGAATGTGGAAATTGAAGGTAAGCTCTCTATATTACAGTATATTTGATTAAGTTTGAACGTAATTATCACTGTTTTTTATAAATATCAAAAGTCGCTTTTTTTGAACATTTTTTTAAAGAAAATTTCAGACAAATTAGTGTTTTTGTTTATGTGTCGCGGCTTGTCGCCTCAAACTTTTTATATGAGCATAAAGTTTAGTCTTTTAGGATGTAGAAACAAGAAAAACATTTCACCCCGACTCACCCCATATTTTTTTATTAGACTTTAAAGTGAACGAGGGAACAGAAATTCATTAAATCGATTTAGTATAATTTTAGTTTTCTTTTGTTATAGATCCTTTGGGAAGAGTTAAAAGATTACCAGAATGGAGTTCTATGATATTTGGAAAGAGTTCAAAGGAAAAAAAAATAGAAGAAAAAATGAATTTGATGGAAGAAAGACTCATTCAACTAACTTCATGTCCTCCCGAAGAACGGAGTCCCTCGTTCACGTAAAAATACTATAAGAAAATATAGGGTGAGATGGGGGGATATATTTTTCTTGTTTCTACATCCTAAAGGACTAAACTTTATGCCCAGATAAAAAGTTTGAGGCGGCAAGCCGCGACACATAAACAAAAACGAATATTCAACCCATTCTCGAATATTCAACCCATTCCCAAAAAAGGTGACTCCTCTCTTCCCAGCAACTATCGCCCAATCGCAATAACCTCCATACTATCCAAAATTATGGAAAAAGCCCTCAACATTCAAATTTTAAATCATCTGGAACATTGCGGAATGATGAATGATAGGCAATATGGTTTCAGGCATGCTCGTTCGACTGGGGATATTTTGAGCTTTGTCACACACCTCTGGAACAAAGCCATGGAAATGAAAGGGGAAACTATTGCAGTTGCTCTTGACATTTCGAAGGCTTTCGATCAGGTATGGCATAAAAATCTTTATGCTAAACTTCCATCTTTTGGCCTATCCTCTGAGCTGTGCCAGTGGATCAAGAGCTTTCTAACGGAGCGAAAGATCTCGGTTGTAGTCGACAGTGTGTCTTCTATTCCGCATTCAATCAACGCAGGTGTTCCCCAGGGTTCTGTCCTCTCTCCCACCCTATTCCTTATGTACATTAACGATCTCATGGGAGTAACCTCCAACCCAATTCATTGCTTTGCTGATGACAGTACCCTGCACTCAGTCAGGACTGGTGAAACCTCATCCACTGGTCGTCTGGGGGCTGTGTCGTCGATAAATGATGATCTTGGTCTCTTGGAGGAATGGGAAAACCTCAATCAAGTAAAATTCAATTCCCAAAAAACCCAATGTTGTTTAATTTCTAGACAAAAAAATAGGATTTGCCCTCCCCTTATTTACAGCAATAATAGTCTCGAGTTCAAAGATTCATTTTCTGTTCTGGGAGTGACAGTTACATCTGATCTCTCCTGGAGCAACCACATCTCTTCTGTGGTTAAATCTACCGCAAGGAAATTGGGTTTCCTATTCAAAACGAAGCGTTACTTTTCCTCCCAACAACTCCTAATCCTCTATAAAGCCCAAATTCGGCCGTGTCTTGAATATTGTTCCCACCTTTGGCGAGGGGCGTCGAAAGACGCTCTCTCCTCCTTGGAAGCCATACAGAGGCGTGCAATTAGACTGATAGGTGATTCTACCCTTACTGCATCCTTACAGTCACTAGATCATAGAAGAAGAGTATCTGCACTATCTCTCTTCTACAGGTATTACCATGGTCAATGCTCTGCCGAATTAAAATCAATTATCCCACCCAATGCAACATATTCACGGAACACAAGAGAGGCATCTTCCCAGCATCCCTATGCTGTTCAGATCACGACTAACAGAACAAAACAATTTCATTCTTCCTTTGTCCCCATGACCTCCCGTGATTGGAACAAGCTCCCTGCGTCTATCTTCCCCAAAACCTACAATCTTCAGACTTTCAAGTCTAACCTCAACAGGCATCTTCTCAGTTCCCGCAGTTGAGTTTCCCCTTTATGCTTCTCCTTTTGTTTTTATTTTCTTCCTGGCTGCATGTGACTATTGGTCATTATAGGTCTTCGGACCTTATGCACCCATTCCAAAAAAAAAAAAAAAAAAAAAAAAAAAAAAAAAAAACACTAATTTGTCTTATATTTTCTTAAAAAAAAACGTACAAAAAGCGACTTTTGATATTTATAAAAAACAGTGATAATTACGTTTAAACTGAATCAAATATACTGTAATATAGAGAGCATACCTTCAATTTCCACATTCAAGTCGTTTTTTTTCTGTTGACCACCACATGAAGACATTTTGCACAAAAAACTGACTAACGAAAATGAGAGCGCCTAGAACCAAGACAAGCAGTTGACACAATGGCTGGGTTCCGAGTGATGTTATGACCAGGTAGCCGAACCGGAAGGGTTGGGGGGTGTAAAGGGGGTAATAACCCCCCTCCACGAGATTTAAAAAAAAAATACTTTTTTTCGAAAAAAATTTTATTTTTAATGTAAAATTTTAAAAATTAATACTTAAAAATTTTATTTGTACGCGTATTTATATTCTTATATAAGGAAAATAATAAATAATTGGCCAGAATGCGCCTTTAAATTTTCCGAAATTAAGAAAAAATTGTGTTGTGCGACCAGTCACACCAGGTTACCCCCCCCTCCCGAGAAACACCTCTGGATCCGTCCTTGATTCCAATAAACCGGTTATAGTAGATAAAGAAGCATCCATTTTGAGTTTTTCTATTTTGATCGGGTTTTTACTTCAAATACTCCTATGTGCGTAGGCTCTTGTAGAAACATTTTATAAATTAAAATTATATTTATAGTTCCAGGGCCGCAGCGTCCCTGCCTTTTCTGCTAGGGGTCAGGGGTTCGCATTCCGTTTAATGCAACAACACAATTGGCTCAACCAATCAATTATTACTTATTTTTACCCTATATATGAAATATATAGAGAGAAAGTATTCGATTCATGTCAAAAATTCGATGTCGAGATTTTTTTATTTTATTTCATTTAAGGTCTTTTTCGGCATCTAAGGTCATTTAGACCCCGTCTCTATTTATTTCAATTGGATTGGTAACCAATGCGGATGCGAACCCTTGACTTTTGATACCAGAAGCCAATGCTCTATCTTTAAGCCATAGGTCAAGGCTCCCTCTAAAATTAATAGAGACACGGATCTAAATGGTCTCCGATTCCAAAAAAGACCTTATATAAATTTTAAAAAATTTATAGTTTAGGTTTATGTTTCAAAATATTTATTAATTATAAATTACACTTATTGCGCATTTCGACACAGTTGTTATCTGTTAGCTGATAAATACACATGAGTGTCAGAATGTGCATTAATTAATAACATAAAAGGGTTAATAATTGAGAAGAAGAAAAAAAAGATTTTTTCTGACTAATGAAGATATACAGTCAGAGCAGAAACGTTCTAAGATAAATGACACTCATAAAAGACAATTGTGTTGACAAATATATAAAAGGATTTTATTCCCCCTTCAGGAATAATTTATCATTATTTTTGAGATGAGTTAGTGGTAGGGACTTGACACGACGAGCAAGAAGAAGCGAAGAAGAGAAGTCCTAAAAACATAGTTTCTCAACCTTATTTTGCTCACAGCCCCCTTTGGGAATATGCTTTTTTCTAGAGCCCCCCCCCCCCCCCTCATCTTAATTTTACTTACCCCCTGTCGCGAATTTAAAACAGCTATTGCCACGATTATATTTAAACGTGTAATATTATTGATGAGTAACAGGATGAAGAAAGAAAAGCAGCTAGTATTTATTTCATTTATTTAATACCTTAACGTTTCGGTCTGAGTCGAGACCATCTTTGCACTGAAGCAAACAGCCCATAAGCTCTGAAGATGATCTCGACCGAGACCGAAACGTTAGCCTAATGGGTATTAAATAAATGAAATAAATACTAGCTGCTTTTCTTTCTTCATCCAGTTACTCTTCAACAACTTTTATCCAGCTATAAATCTACTTTTCTTTACATCTACTAAGAATAATCTTTTCTTACTGTGTAATATTAATATATATTATAGTAAGGAAGAAAAAAAGAGCGATTGCAGCTAATTTTATTTAGTTTATTAATCAATCTAACCTTGACTCGCAAAGCCTGTTGGTCCTTATAAAATGGCAAAAAATATTTTATACAATTGTGCCATTCGACATTTTGAGGAATTTTGTTGACACGCTTCAGCCCTGATGATGGTCGTATATCTGACCGAAACGTCGGCTTGAAGCGATTATTAAAGAACTAAACTTAGTTGCAATCG
Organism: Euborellia annulipes; assembly: GCA_023213315.1. NCBI lineage: Eukaryota > Metazoa > Arthropoda > Insecta > Dermaptera > Anisolabididae > Euborellia > Euborellia annulipes. The sequence continues at coordinate 31,361 of JAKCPI010006491.1, read as the reverse complement.
CTCTTTTCTTTCTTCCTTACTACAAGATCTACTCAGCTATCCACCTCACTATTATATTATAGACGTAAGATAGGATATGAGCCCTATCCTATTTCTGAGTTTAAAATCAAGATATGTTTCAATGCGAGCAATTCAAATGCATACTTGGGAATATTTTTATTAACATTCAAAAGACATAACTAAAGAGAAGGTTGAATTTTATGCATTTTAAGGAGTTTGTTAATATCAGGCTCGATTTTACTAAAAAACAACCGTTCAGTAACATGAAGGAAATTTCTCTTTTTAGTTACCAACATTGCTTAAGTACTAAATTCATGTGATAAAAATGAATACAATACCTACAATAACAAAAATTAAACGATATTAATTTTTATTTTATTTTAGTGCGTGATTAGCTTGTAATTTTTTTTTTGCCTTTTTTAGACTATACTTTTTAATCTTCCCCTACCTCTTCTGCGCCATCTCAATGCCCCCTATATTTCTCTAGGTCTTCTACTGACCCGCTCAAACGCTCACAAGGGGCGTTATCGCCCTCGTTGGGAACTTAGTTCCTAAAAAGATACAAATAGTTGAATGCTGTTAATTCTCTGTTTATTTCAAGAATGAATGATCTGCCAATTTCAAAGCTCATTTATTCGATAAAAAAGTTCTCTCTCTGGCAATGGAATGATTTGGCGTTTCCCTTTTGGTTAATTACCGGGGGCGGGGGGAGGAAATCGGCTAAGTTTGCCGTCGATCGGTTTCATTCAATGTCTTGGATGTAATTAATTAATCCGCTGTCCGGCTCCATGTCCAAATAGTTGGGGCCCAATCAAGCTGAGGGAATTGGCGCCCAAGACGACCGAAGGGTTAGGTTCTTAGGGCTCTCGAATCGCGCGAGGGATAGAAGGCAGTCATTACCGACTAATGACCAGCATCTCCTCTCACCTCCACTATTCATTAGATGGACCACACGGCTGCTGGACTTGCCGATATCAAATTAACACAACTACACATTCCGGCACAATTCACAACTCGAGAGACATGATCGGCCCTATCTGAAGTTGACAACACTTAACCAACTTTGCCTGGGCCTGGGCATTACATTCAAATGATGGCCCATTAAAAATAGGGAGGCAGATAAGCAAGCAAGCATGCCACGGGAAAATTAAATAAAATTATTACACCCCCATTACACATTTTTGCATTCATATCTAATCAAATATTAGTTTTAATTATCATCAAATCATTTAATGATATGAATTCATCAAAAAAAAAAAAAATTAAAAAATTTGTCAATTATACCCATCCAAATATAATTACAATTTTCATGTAGGCTAACAAAAATACTTCAATCTCTAGTAAAAAAAGTATCTTTTATTATTATTAGACTTATTAAATAAATAAAAATTTGCAAATGAATAAATGGTACCAATATATACATAAATATGTAATAATAAATCAACACTTAATATCAGGGGCGTAAAAATAATTTTTTCAAGGGAGCCCAAACTCATTTTTAATTAATTTACCCCCTTTAATAGGAGAATTAAATTCATGTATGATACACAAGGTTTTTTGTTTTATTAACCCTGTTTCAAAAAAAAAATAAATAAATAAAACAATTTTGTTGTTCTTTGAGGACCTGAGAATTATAAAAAATAATACATTCTAATCCTTTTGTTCATAGCAGGAAAGTGAAATTCGAATTAATAAAATAATTTGAATTTCGGTTTAACTGGGATTTATTTGTAAAAATGACAACGTTTCGGCCACTCATTCTGTGGCCTTCTTCAGGTATAATTCAGTTAAGATTGCAAAGGTTGTTACATCTGTTTTGATCTCATTGAATACATTCATTAAACCGAAAATCAAACTTTTTTTAATTAAGCCAACTCCAAAAATGAAATTCGAAATTCCTTAGTTATTTTTCTTAAATATAAAATTTCCCCTCAGTGCCTTAAGAGATGATTATCATTTCTTAGAAGAAAATTTTCAACGTAGATTTCAAATATTCAATATAAATTATTATTATGAAATTATTAAAGAGATGAGGCAGACATGCCAGAAATGGATCAGCTCAAAGCAAAACACCCTGAGGCATTATTTCATAATCGATAGAGAAGAAATTCCAAATGAATGATTTTATTAAATTTACAATACGATGATGATACGAACCATGTTCTTAGAAATTCTATTTCAGAAAATATAATACAAGTTTCTGCGATGATTGATAAACATTTTACATTTTATATAAGCTTATAACAAATATAGGCATTTAAGATTTCAATTCATAATCATTTGCTATGAAACATTTCAACCTGTGCAATATCAGTATAAATAATACGATGCTTAGGGATATTATTTAGTCCTTAAAAAAACAGGAAGTTTAATAATATAGACTCTGCCTTGTCCTTATCCTTAAGCGGGGTCGACGCTTTTATTTTTACAAAACGCTATTTATAGCTGTGATGTTATATTCATAAGAGGGTTGAAAAATGAGAGACACAGCTAGAGTTTTTTTCTTATTCATTTAATCCACACAGCTGACGTTTCGGTTCCGAATTTGAATTATCTTCAGAGCTGGCTAAAAGTCATTATGAAAGTGTCACGGTAGATTTTATACATTGTTGAACCAAACCCTTATATAATAAATATATACACAGTATGTATAAAATCCACTGTGACGCTTCATTACGACACCAGGTATAGGCCTAACATAATATTATAAATCTTTACATTTCTCTTGGTTGTAATACTTGAATTGTTTTTAATACCACTTGTATAAATATAATTATAGCTCTGAAGATGGTTCGAACAAGGAGCCGAAACTTCAGCTGTGTGAATTAAATAAATAAGGAAAAAACTCAAGCTGCGTGTCTCATTTTTCTACCCTCTTATGAATACTTTTATTTTTAATGAGACCGAGAGAAAAATCAAGCCGACCCGTCACACGGTCTAACTCTTAATCTGAGAAAGGAAAGAATGCAGCCTCAGCTCGGGTAACTTGTGCTCGCCATTCAAGTACTCTCAAGAACTGAGACTCTGAGTCATTATAATAAATAAATATTAAATGGAAATTTTGAAAATATATCATACATTTTAACCAACGTATTAGAAACCTCCCACGAATGGGTGGTCTTGAGAAATCAGCGTGTGGATCGTCTCCCAGTTGCCATCGGTATTAATCATTAATAAATTGTGTAACCCTAAATGACCTGACAAGTCGAGAGGTGAAAAAAATTAGGACTAGACTCAAATATACGTTTTTATAATATAAATATTATTTTAAAAATTAATTACTTTTCAAGTACAAAAAAATCATGTCAATCTCAATATATAGGCCCTGATGATGTCTAATAATAATAATGGGAAGAAACTTTAGGTGAGCATCAAAATTTTAATAAAAAATAAGGTGTGACTGGCGCCAAGGGCGGATACAAGGGGGGGGGGTAAAGGGGGTAATTACCCCCCCCCGCAGATTCGAAAAAAATACCATTTTTTTCGCAAAAAAATTTATTTTTAATGTAAAATTTTTAAAATTAATACTTAAAAATTTGATGTGTATTTATATTCTGGCAAACAAGTACAGAATGCGCTTTTAAATTACCGAAATTAAAAAAAAATAGTGTGCTGTGCGACGAGTCACACCAGATTACCCCCCCCCGAGAAACACCTCTGGATCCGCCCTTGACTGGCGCAGCACACAATTTTCTCTTACCCTTCGGGGAGAGAAAGTTGTGCACCGTGCTGTTCACACCAGATTTTTTGTGTCGAGATATATTTAGTTTCCCATAGCACCTTAGTTTCAAACTTGGCCACCCGATGGCGCTGAGCTACATCAGTAAAATGTACTTCAAACAATTTTCACTGATATACTTTTTAAAGAGCATCAAAAAAATAGTTAATAGATGGGGACTTTAATAAGCTTATGGCATAAAAAAAAATATCTAGTATTTTTCGATATTTCCTTTCATAGATATTTAAATTAATTTTATTGCTTAGGATGGGAACCGAACGAGTGACAGGATGAGTGAGCTCTATTTAGGGAGTGAGTAAATTTATTTAAAGTTTTCATTAAAGCTTAAGCTAAATTTTTATGTCATTGTTATCAATACAAATTTAATCGCGCTCTAGTCAGACACTTTTTGATTGCTTTATAACTACTTTTTATTTCTCTTACCTATGTATATATGTAATATATATAGAGAGAGAAAGTATTGGATTCATGTCAAAAATTCGATGTCGAGATTTTGATGGATCTTCACGTTTTGAGGTCCCCTGAATCCAAAAAAGTGGTTTCGCGACATGGTCTGTCTGTGTGTGTGTGTGTGGGTGTGTGGGTGTGTGTGGGGTGGGTGTGTGTGTGGGTGTGTGTGTGTGTGTTCAATTTTAAGCATGAAGGAATTGAGCTACGAGGTTGAAATTTTATATTTAAGTTAAACATCTCCCGGGACCGGAAAAATAAGCTTTTAATCAAAATCGGCCAAAGAGTACTAGTACTTTACTGATGCACTTTTTCAGTTTTTTCGATTTTCTCAAAATTTGCTCCAACGATTTTTTTTTAAATTCAAAAATCAATTATTTTTTAGATGCTCTTTCAAATGTATATTCTCATTTTGCAATTGAAATCTTCTGAAGACCACTTTACTCTTGTATTTCATAGGGAAGATAGGAAAAATGGTTGCCATGGTAACAAAATATAAATATTTTCCCACACTTATAAATTTTACATCTGAATTCAAATGTTCCGTACTCTCGGGAACTAAATATATGTCGACACAAAAAATCTGGTGTGACAAGCACAGAACACAACTTTCGATTATTTTCATTAAATTCTTTTTTTTTTTATAGAATGAATACGATTGAAATTAATATCTATTAATAAATTTTAAATTCCCCATAATTTTTCAATATGATTAATTTAAATAATCTCTCTCTCTCTCTCTCTCTCTCTCACCTCCTCTCCTATTTTATCCCTTTTCACTTTCACAATATTATCAATCGTCATCCGGGTGATGAAAAATCAATACACAGCATTCCATTTCTGATAAGTGAAGGGCCGATTGATATGCCGTAATTCAAAATTTTCATCATCATTATCATCCTAATCAAAAGCTAGCACCAATTTCGATTTTGTTATAACAATATGACTATTAAATAGAAATACCAAGAAGATAGATAGAAAGAGAAAACAAAAAAGTCAGTTTAAGAGATGATTTTAACAGCTACGAATTAAACTTTTTTACTTTCTCTTACCTATATATTGAGAGAAAGTATTGGATTCATGTCAGATTTTAATGGATATACACGTTTTAAGGTTTCCTGAGTCCAAAAAAGTGGTTTTCGCGACATGGTCTGTGTGTTTGTGTCTGTTTGTCTGTCTGTCTGTCTGTGAACAAAATAACTCAAGAACGAAAAGAGCTAGGAGGTTGAAATTTTATATTTAAGTTAGGCACCCCCCTGGGACGTGACACGAAGCTTTTGAACAAAATCGACCAAAGAGTACAAGTAGGCTACTTTACTGATGTAATTTTTCAGTTTTTGTTTCTATTTTCTCAAAATTAGCTCCAACGATTTTGATTAAAATTCAAAAATCAATTATTTTTTAGGTCCTCTTTAAAATGTATATTCTCATTTTGCCTTTGAAATCTTTTGAAGCACACTTTACACTTGTACTTCATAGCAAATATAGGAAAAATGGTTCCTATGGTAACAAAATATAAATATTTTCCCATGCTTATTACTTGAATTTTAATATATCGGTGGAAACTAAATATATCTGGTGTAACAAGCACAGAACACAATATTCAATTACCCAAGGTAAGATACAGTTGTGTGCTGTGCGACCAGTCACACCAGATTTTAAAATCCTAGTTCATTCACATATCCCAACCAAAAATATTAATATTTAATCAATTTGTCATCATGTAATTTGACTTATGATAAATAATATTTAATTTTAATTACATATCATTCATTTCCAAATGTGCAAACTGTAGTGCAAAGTTCGGTTGCATAATGACTATGCTGCTGGATTTAATCATTAGATTTTTCTGGTAAAATTTTTATTTTTATACCATAGGGCGCAGGCCATTAATTGATTTCAAAACATTAATAGTAGACTATATTAAAAAATAATTTTTTGAAATTAATACTCTATATGGCCTTGTTGGCTCCCCGAGTTTGATTTCATAATCCATGAATTGGAATGACTTCAAATAATTTAATAAATAAATACAAAAAAATCGGTCATTATCTTCTAATTTCATTTCAATCACAAAAAATTTGTATAGTAGAAACAAACAGATTATATTTGAAGTAAATTATGATTTACTAGGTAAATGCTTTTTCAAACATTTTGAGATGATGATGCTTTTGTTTTGTTTTTTTATGTACAGGATACAAACATAGAGCTTACGCATTTTGATGGCAATGATCTGCTCAAGGGCGGATACAAGAGGGGAAGATAAAGGGGGGTAATTACCCCCCCCCCATCCCCCCGAGATTTGACAAAAATATTTTTTTTTGGGAAAAAATTGTATTTTTAATATAAAATTTTAAAAACTTATACTTAAAAATTTGATTTGTATATATATTCTGGTAAACAACTACAGAATGCACCTTTAAATTACCGATAATAAGCTGTGCGACCAGTCACATCAGATTACCTCCCCCCCCCCCCCCGAGAAACTTCTCTGGATCCGCCACTGGATCTGATCTGCTACACACAGGTTTGGGACTTGGATCAGAATATATAATATATTTCAAGTTTCTTCGCTCATAGACCATAATTCCGGTTATAACTCGAAAATTGAAAAATGACACTTTGTTAGATCAAAATTTACTTCAGTCCAAAGATCTCTGCTGACCAGTGGCGGATTAATGCAATTTTGTCGGGGGGGGCGGTTTTTTTTTTTTATTTAAGGACTTTGTGGGCATTTATGGCCATTTAGACCCATTTCCTATTTATTTATATTGTTTGGTAACAAATTCAATTGGAAATTAAAGCCTGGAAATCATAATTTCTTTAGATTACTAGTTTTTATAACATTGTGAATTTCTTCTCGGGGGGGGGGGCGATCGCCCCCTCGCCCCCCCCCTTTTAATCCGCCCCTGCTGCTGACCAGTGATCGCATGCAACCAGGAAGAATTAAATAATTCAATTCCAAAACTTAAAGCGAATTTCTAGTTATAAGTTTATACCTTTGTACAGTAGGATGGAAAAAGTGCATTGAATTAGAGGTGAGGATAGGCAGGCAGCCAGCCAAATAGAATTACAAGTCTGCTCGTTGACATTTCGGCTGCTAGTCACACCCTTTCTTAGGATTGTCAGTTATTACACTCAACTGCTCAGTCCTGAGGATGATTGTGACTAGTATTCGAAACGTCGACGAGCAAATTGGTATAAACATCGATTTATTTTAGTTATTCAGTTCCTTGAAACCATTATACCATGGTAACAAAAAAATTATGTGCTCGAAATTTTCTCTGTCTTAAAATATTAATAAAAAAAAAAAAAATTATAATTCCTAGTGAAATAGGTAAAAAAAAATCTTATCAATTTACATAAGGGACCCTTAAATATAAAATAAAACCTAGAGAAAATAATAATGAGTGAGTGGTATGTCATTAGGGATGCCTATCTTCCAGGAGGCTTTCAGAAACGAATTACAGAAAATGTTTTTTCATCCTATTTATTTCAAAAACATTTTTAGGCCCAAAACGAAAAGATATTCTCTGAGATAGGTCAATCATTTCTCTCACAAGATTTTTTTATTATTAAAATTATTTTAATATAAAATAATTTATGTAATTTTCTCGTTGAATAGATTATGAAAATCGATGCCTAAAAATAATGGCTTTTTACATACAATATATACTAATAAATTTTATTGAAATACAGAAAAAAATATTATGCAATGCAATGTATTATTATTATTATTTTGTTGTAAAAATGCATTTATTTGAATTGAAATTAATGTTGGATGAGATAATAAAACCATTTTTAATTTAAAATTTTTTGAATAACCAACTAAATAAAAGGAAATAAAATTTCCACTTTTTGAATTATAATTATTGATGAAATACATATATTAAATATTTAGATAAAAGAATATTAAAAAAAAATCTGGTGTGGCTGGTCACACATCACACAACTTTATCTTAACTTCGGTAAGTGAAAGTTGTATACTGTGCTTGTCACACCAGATTTTTTGTGTGTAAATATATATAGTTTCCGCCAATGTATTAAAATATCGCCATTTATCCAAATTTGAAGTTTTCTCTGTCATTTCCTTTTAAATCCACCGTAGTTTATTTTCATTAGCAATTTTTTTTTCTCTAAATATTTTTAAATCTGAGACAAATGATAATTAGAGGGCGTTATGTGACCCCCACCCTCTCCGCTCTCTCTCTCTCTCTCTCTGCTTCCCTTGGCTGTTATAATTATTTTATTTTAATAAATGGACTTTGGTTCGATTGTATTGTGTGCCACGTTTAGGGTCGACATTTATCATTATTACGTTATATTTTATTGAATGATAAATGTCATGATGACATTTTGGGCATTTTTTAAACTTAAACTTACATTTAAAAAAATAAAAATATAATTAACTATAAATTACTATTTCTTGAAGTTTTCTTTTTTGCAGAAATTTTACAAATATTTTTTTTTCTCTAGAGAATTAGAAATTCTAATAAATGAGAATTTAAAGGGTAATTTTTTTTTGGGAAGAGCAGCTGTCTTACATCTTTACCCTTAAATGATACACCTGTTTCTTTAAAAAAATAAATCAACATTTTATTTTCCATTAGATATTAAAAGAAAGTAAAAAAACTAGCAAAAGATTTTTTTTAAATAAAATGCCCAAATAAATAGGGAGAGGAAAGGAAATTAAAAAAAAGCTTTTTTTTGGAAGGTGAAGAAAAATAGATTTTATTCCGCCCAAAATTATTTATTTCCTATGTCAACGTTCCGGGAACTATACGTCACCCATCCTCAGGACAAAGGTTGTAAAAAATCTTTCGTGCCTCCTGCACTCGTAAAATAAATACAACAATTATATTGTTGTTTGAAATGGAGGCTGTACTACAGGCTTCAGCTCACCATATAGCCATATTACATACAAGTTTCAACCACGAGCCACTCTAAGTCAATGCAGCATTGACTAGTAAAAAAAATATAAAAATATAGCTATAGCTATACACTGTAAAAAAAATTTTTAATTTTAGTATGTTTTAGTATACTAAATTTACAAATTTTCCTTGTAAATGATAACTACCATACATTTGTATACTAAATTTACAAATCTATGCATTCAAAAAATTTTTACAACCAAAAAACATTTTAAAATTACAATTCTCTTGGAAAATTAGAGTAAATATTGTAATTTTACCATACGATTTCTAATTTTACAATACAACGGCATTGTAATTTTAGAACACGGTTTGTAATTTTAGAAAAGGGTTTGTAATTTTACAATACAAGAGTATTGTAATTTTCCTTTTAAGTCTCTCTGAGACGGTCAACATGGCCGACTTTGTTTCGACTGCTTTTTAGCTTTCTTAATAAAGACATTTTGGCACTATAAGGATTTATTTGTTATAATAATACAAAAAATAATAATATTATGATAACTTTAAGTTTATTTTTTATTTTATTATTTAGTAAAAATAGTTTACAATGAAGTCATACTTGAATGCTAAATAGCAGAGATAGATAATTAGTTAACAGGTGATTCGATGGTCAAATGGGTTAGGCAGCAAGGCTTCTACAAAAAAAGGTCAGTGTTCAAATCCTGGAGGAATTTTTCATTAAATAAAAATATTTACTTCACTCCATCCAGGTAGAGACGTCCCCTAAAGGTCAATAACCTATGGGTCCAGTCGTAAATTTTTTTTCTTTTTTCTAAATATTAGTAAAATTACAAACATTTGGATTGTAAAATTGCTAAATATTTGTAAAATTACCAGACATTTGGATTGTAAAATTGCTAAATATTAGTAAAATTACCAAATTTGGACTCGAAAATTGCTAAATATTAGTAAAATTACCACTCATTTGTAAACGATTTTTGCAAAGAGTTTTGTAAAAATATAATTCAACTGTATAGTAAATTTAGTATCTATTGGTCTTGGAAATTTGCTTACAACAAAAAAATTGTAAAATCATCGAAATTTTTTTTACAGTGTAGCTAATTTTTTATATTTTTTTTTACTGAAAAGGCCTTATTCAACTTTCCTAAAAATTTTTTTCAATTGAATTGACTACCAATATATAGGTACGGAGATTAAAAGGCTTCTGATGCCTATAAAGCCATTGAAATAAAAAAAATACGTGCCTTTCGGGCAATAATTAGATAGCCTATGTTTTAACAGGGAATATTTACGATTTCTGATATTATTTAAATAAATATTCTGCCCCCCTAGGATCCGAACCCACGCCCCTTGACTTTTTAGAGCTTTTAAAGATTATTACTCATTGCAAGTACACGGACAATTAATTAGAAGAAAACATTTTTTAAATTTATTTTAGGCCCTCGGGCTTGGTGTAGAGGTTAGCGTGCTAACCTCGTATACCAAACGTCGCGGGTTCGGACCCCAGGCAGTCCGATGATTTGATTTAAGCCAATTGGATACCAAATGGCTTAAATAAGAATGCCTGGACCCTAAATAATATATATTCATAACCAGGGGCGCCGGAACGAATTTCAATCAGGGGGGGGGCAAAAAAATTTTTTTAGAAAATTAAAATAATTTAATATGTTCAAATAGTATAAAACAAAAACAAATCTACTATAAAACTTTGAAAATTTTAAATAAAATCACAATTTTAATAAAATTAAAATTTTAAAAAATTTGGTAGTGATTTTCAAAAATCTTTGGAAAAAATTTGGAAAAAAATGAATTTCTTACTCTTTTAATTTTTTTTAATTTAGAAGATTTTATTTTTCAAAAGTAAAAATATATCATTTTTAAAAATAAATGAAATAAAAGAAGAAATTTTGCCCCCCTCTGTCCCCCCCTATAGGATGCCAGGGGGGGGGGGGGGCAATGTACCCTTGCCCCCCCAGTTCCGGCGCCTATGTTCATAACGGTTATCGTAAATGTCTTATATGGCCTAGGTTGCCGAAAAGACAGTGTGAATGTGTGTGTGAGTGTTTGTGTGAATGAGAAAAAAAGTGTGAATGTTTAAAAAAAATTTTTTTTTCATTAAAAAAAAAAAAAAAAAAAATTATTTTAGATATTTAAATCTCTCAATTATTAGTATATGAAATTCTATATAAATATTTTTTTCTTATTCCGTTCAAATAATTTTTTTTTCCATCTTCAAATGATCTTTTTTGGTTAATTAAATAAAAATGCCTGGGCCCTAATATATATAAAATCATAAATAACGGTTATCGTAAATGTTTTATATGGCCTGAGCTGCCGAAAAGACAGTGTGAATGTGTGTGTAGTGTTAGTGTGAATGAGAAAAAAAGTGTTTTGCTTATTACTAGGGATACGGTATCGAAAAAAGTATCGATACTTGTACTTGGTATCGTATCGAAAGGAAAGTATCGATACCAGAAAGTATCGGATGAAAAGTATCGATACCAGTAGGTATCGAGTATTTTTTAAAGTATGAGTATTTTTCCTCTTTTTTTAATTTTTTTCGGCACCTTAGGCTCCTGACGTCGTTCAAAGGGGCCAACGAAAGATTAATGCGGTATACTGGTATGCCATTTTCCCCAAAGTAATGAGCACCAGGAGGAGGGGGCTTTCTCAACCAAAATACGGATTTCGCCAAAATAAAAGTCTGTCCATTTTCACTGGTCGACAAAAATGAACTTTTTTTTCTTTCACAAAAATAAAGATATGAGATTCTACAAGTATTTTTCATAAATTCAAATATAATTTCAGTTTTTCCCCATCAGATTTTTTAAAGTCGACTCCGCTTAAAAATATGCAGATAGTTTTAATACATATAAAGTTTCACCCCAATAATTTAGACGTGCCGTAAACGGCTCAAAATTTAGAAAAATCGAGTTTTTTAAGTTTTAAAAAAAAATCTTGAAATTCAAAATAAGACCCGTTTTAGAACACATTTTCTATTAAAAATTTTTTTTCTCAATATATCTAAAACTGTGCCTGATGGAAAAATTCTAATTACATATCTGAATTCACTATAAGAAAAATGTACTAAATTCACTAATCAGATTTCTTGTGAATTAAACCTTATCGACAAGTGTTATTATTTAGTATAATTTGGCTTTTCTATTTAATATTTTCGCACTTTAAAATTTAGTGAATATAATTTGCAATAATACAAAAAAAAAAAAAAATTTAATTAGAAATGTTATTAAATGAAAGAGTTTTTATTAAAAAGTATCAAATTTTCCATTATTAATAAATAATTATTAGGAATATGAAGAAATAAAGTCTATTCCACAAATATCGACCTTCTGTTATATTATATCAACTAGAGGAAAAAAATATAAAAGAATCTACTATATTCTTTGGTAGAATGGCAATTAAAATATTTGTACAACGTTTAAAGTCTCTCTATATGGCCTAAGATGCCGAAAAAACTTAAAAAAAAAAAAAAAATTATATTTGAATGAGTACTTTTCATTCGATACCGGCAATCAAGTACTCATATGAGTAAAGTATCGAAAGAAAAGTATCGAGTAAAAAAAGTACTAGTATCGAAACAAAAGTATCGATACCAGGGAGTATCGATACTTTTTTCGTGTCCCTACTTATTACAGTATTCAATAAAATAAAAAATTGTATCCTATTTTTCCCGAAATAAATGAATACTAAATTAGAAAAATAAAAATCACATTTCCTCATTTAAATAAATGAAATAATAAATTCCCAACCATTAAAAATAAACATGCATTAATAAATTTTAAAATGATGGGAAAATTTTTTTTTTTTTACGCTTTTTAACATTTTTCTATTTATTTAATTATTATTATCAAGCAAGTAACAAACTAAATAAATAACAACTCTACTAAAAAAAGAAACAAAAATAACGTTAAAATTAATTAAAATTTAAATTAAATAAATTAATAGAATGATTTTTTTTTTTTTGTAGGTAATGAAAAATGTAAATGATTCCAAATTTTGTTTGAATGCATAAAATGATGAAAATTTTTCGAAAAATCTAATTTAATTTGCATTAATTCTAAAAAATAAATCAACATTTTTGTTGTGTGCCATCCAACCGAGTGCATATAACGCTTAAATAACGGACATTTCATTTTCCCTCTGCTGTTTTTGAGCTAATGTCCCAGGCCATTGGCGACGAGGCGATTTCTGTCTAATCTACCGTGGATGCCACCAATCGAGAAAATTATCTATTTAATGTTTTAATTAAACAAGTATTTTAATTGCTTGCTGCTGGTATAAAATGGCCTCGGAGGGCGGCGACACATTCTTCACAATCATTCACTCTTTTCGATTAGCCTGCGAGAGAGCGACGAGAGAGAGAGAGAGAGAGAGCACGTCGTCTAAGAAGACAAAAGTATTTTGAAATTTGAAGCTCAATTGCATTCCTGACTTGCTGAGTCGAATTCCTAGAGGTCCGCCTTTGCTATGTAATAGATGCGATAATCGTTACACTTTATTGGTTATATCAAGAATTAATTTAATGACGATAATGGAATAATTTAAGTTGTTGCCTGAGAAAACAGCAATCTTGAAGAAGACGCAAGAGAATTTCAATATTGCTAATGATATTAAGTAAGATGCCTCTATTTTACTTTTAATGATGAGAAAAGGGAGCTTATTTTAGGGGGGGGGGGGTGTATTTTTCACATTAAGATTATTAGAGATATATATGCCGTTTGTATTGAGAAAGGGTCCTTTGATCTTGTTTGCGCGCGGATGGTTTCCTGAGTCCTTCCTTTTCTGGTTGCCTGCCCCCTTCGCCTTTCACCCTTCCCAGGTGCCCTCATCATCCCTTTGCCCTCTGCAAAAGTCTAGTTGGCAAAGTCGCCGAGCGCAGCAGCACTTGCTCGGCACCAATATCGAGCGCTAGTTTTTCAAAAGTCAAAAAAAAAAATATTAATTTTTTTTTTTTTTAACTTATTGGTTCCAAGGTGCTTGGATATTTTTGAATGAAATTTTAATCTTCTTCTATATATAGTATAGCGGAGTGTCCGTCCGTCGGTCTGTCTCGCTCTCTGTCCAATTTCCCTCGTTGGAATTTTGAAACGAAATTTGCACTGTTATTGAGGCCGTTAGGGAGAGTCCAGGAAAAAACTCAGGTCCCCAAATTCTCAAAAGGGGAAGCGCAAAAAATTCCAGAAACTCCATAATTTGCCCATTGGAAAACATTGACTTTTGTTTTGCCTTATGAAAAATTAAAATCAATTAAAATTAATTATACTTTATTATTAATTAATTAAAATTAATAAATCTCAAAAATGAAAAATAATAAAAATTGTTATATAGACTGTCTAATTAATTTTTTCTTTTTTTTTTCTTTAGAGAGATCGGGGATCGGGCTCGGATTGCTTCAAGACAGTCAGATGGACACTCCGCCAGAGAAGGAATCCACATTGTTGAACGAGCCTCCTCATTATTTAAATATCAATATAAATATATGAACTATTAGAAAGCCCTCGGAGTTTAGTTTAGAGGTTAGCGTGCTAACTTCGCGGGTTAGAACACCATGCAGTCCGATGATTTTATTTAAGCCATTTGGATACCAAATGGCTTAAATAAGAATGCCTGGACCCCTAGTATGTATATTAATCTCTATAACGGATATCGTAAAAGTCTTAAATGGCCTAAGTAGCCGAAAAGACTGTGTGAATGTGAGTGTAATAGAAAAAAGTGTGAGTGTTAAAAAAAAAAACTATTAGAAAAAAAGTATTGATACTTGTACTTGGTATCGTATCGAGAGAAAAGTGTCGATACCAAAAAGTATCCAAAAAAAGTACTAGTATCGAAACAATAGTATCGATACTTTTTTTTTTTAGTGTCCCTTGTAACTATACATAACAGAAATAATAGAAAAAAATCAGTAGTTTTTATTTTTTTATTTTGTTTAAGAATATTTTCGGCATCGAAAGCCAGTTCTCTATTTATTTCAATTGCCTTGGTAGCCAATCCAAATGAAAGATGCCATCACATTATAGTAAGCAAAACCCATCTATGTTAAAAAATAATAACAAACTAAATACTGATATAGGCTTATTTAATGGAAAAATGATCTATTATAAAATTTGTGTTGATGCAGTGGCGGCGTCCACTAGGCAAACTAGGCGGCCGCCTAGGGGAGCAACCTAGAGAGGGCGGCAAAAAGGGAAAAATAAAAAAAAATTTGGTTCCGCAAGCGGCACCCGAAAAAATTTTGGTTCCGGGGGCGCCACACGGGAAAGAATTTCGGTCCCGGGGGCAGCAAAAATTAGCGTCTCTAAAAAAGAGGTAAAATATTTTCCCGGACGGGAAAAAAATTTCGCAGAAAAATTTTTGAGATCAGTGAAAATTTTAAGGAGGGGGCGGCAAATTAAATTTTTAAAGTTTTGGGGGGGGGGCGCAAAAAAAATATTTTGCCTAGGGCGGCAGAATAGCTTGCGCCGGCCCTGTGTTGATGGCCAATATATTGGATAAATAAATCACGCCTCGCACTGCTTTTAAGTGTCAATAGAGGTAAGAGAAAGTATAAAGAAAAAAAAAAATTTTTTTTCGAGATGTTTCACTAGAAAAGAAATATTTATAATTAAACCAAGTAAAACCTATCTAATCAAAAATAAATATACCCAGAGGAGCTGTGAAAGGTGAATGCAGCCCGCATAGAATAAAAAATTTTTTGACAATAACAATGCTTGAAAAGTAGAAATTACGGTAGGTGGGTGAACTGTATTTTTTTTTTTAATAGGCACGAAAGACAAACAAAAAAATACAGCTACTGTAATTTCTATTAAGTATTAAATTGTTATCCATCCACCTAAGAATTTATCGTCCTGAAGATGGGAATGACGCGTTCCCGAAACGTCGATAAATTTTAAAAATTGTTTTTTATTCTGGCTGCCGTCACTTTCCTGCTTCTCTGAAATCAGCAATCGAATAATAAATTTTTTAAAAAATAATGTTTAAAATAGTAACCGTTGGCTCTAGTTGAAATATTATAAATAGGTAAAAATAATTTAAATTACTATTATGCAAGTTTTTAATTATAGAGATTACAAACTGCGATAATAGTAGTAATATAAACCACAAAAACTTTAATTAAAATTAATCAAAAAACTAAATACGTTTCAATATACTGGTATTTATTGATATACGTAAATATATCACCTAGCCTAACTAAATCCAATCCTATCACTTAAAGCCTAAAATTTTTAATTTTTTTCACAAATTCTTCTTTAGAGAACGATTCTTATAGGGCTCTATCCAATCCAGACAGCTTGAAATATTGCAGCAATATTGCCAATCTTGCTCAATATTGACAATATTGCAAAGAGGCGGGTATAGAAAAATAGTAGAAAAATTGCAGCAATGTTGCCAATATGTTGAAAGATTTACTATATTCCTGCAATATTAACAATATATGCATGATTCGCAATGTTTCTGCAATATTCCAATTTCTCTGGGAATAGACTAAAAATTTTATATTTATTTTTCAAATTTTAAAATAAAAAATTTATTTATGTTTAATTGGAATTAAATTTTGCTGCTTAAATGTATATGATAATATGTATTGTATAAAATCAAATCGATGAGAAGTGACCGTTTAATATTCTAAAGACAAGTCCCTTGGAGAGTATGTTTATGGTTAATTTCCATGGTTAATTGCACGAGAATTAGAGAGAATGTCATCTATTATTGTATTTTAGCATTTGAATTATTGTATTTAATTTACCGATTTGAATCAATAATAAATAATCATGATCTGAATTAATTTAGCAGCTTTTTATTTTGTAATTCAATTTTGGTAATATAAATCATGGAAAAATATCAAATCGTGTAGACAAGCAACTTTTGTCCTTAATGACGATCTATTTGCAAACTCTTGCTTCATGATATCTTCACATTTGACTGGCTTGTAAAATTTAATTCAATTTTATTATCTACCAAATGGAATGAAGTGTCAGTTTTCAAAAAATACTTGAAACAAATAATGGCCTATTCGTATGCTGATTCAGACAAGTTTTTATTCAAATTAAATTGACTTTCCAGCCTCTTCACCTGGGACGGCCGAACGGCTAAAAAATTATAAAAACGTTGTTTTTATTGTCCTTTTGAGGAAAAACAGCAATTATGCAACAATTAAATTAACAAAGAACCGGCCTCAAGTCTCGGCCATCCTCAGAGCCCACTGACGATAATTTAAGTGGGTGATTTTTTATCAGCATCAACAATGAGCATCTCTCGCCTGCTCAGGACACAAGCGGAAACAAATTTTACTTTTGATAAGCTCCTTTTTAATTCAACAAAAATGATTATAAACAAAATAGAAAATATAAACTTTCTGTCATGTTATGACAACAGGCAATAAATGAACTTCTCGTATAATGGATTCTTTCCAGTTTTGTTTTTCTTCTCACTCCATTATCAATACACTTGTAATTCTGAATTAACAGTTACTGTAGAATATCGTGAAGTGCTTGTCTAGGAAATATTAATTCCAAAATTTGGTGTGACTGATCGCATCGCACACTACTTTCTCTTACCCTTCGATAAGATAAAGTTGTGCACCGTGCTTGTCACACCAGATTTTTTGAGATATATTTAGTTTCCCATAGCGCCTTAGTTAACTTGAAAACTTGCATTTCATAAGTAAAAGAAAGTAAAAAATCAATGGATTCAAAATTTCCATAGGCTCTGTGTATTTTAAATAAACTATGACCTACGTTGGTAGCGTGCCTACCTTACATACCGAATGTCGCGGGTTCGGACCCCAGACATTCCGATGATTTTATTTAAGCCATTTGGTATCCAAATGGCTTAAATAGAAATGCCTGGAGCCCCAATAGATATTATCATATATTACGGTTATCGTCTAAAGTTTTAAATGGCCTGAGTTGCCGAAAAGACTGTGTGAGTGTGGGTGTGAATGAGAAAAAAGTGTGAGTGTTTTTTTATATATTAAAAAAAAATGGTATTATTCAAAATTTTAATCTCTTATTTGGATATTTTATACACAATAGAGAATCCTAAATAAATACAAAATTTCATAAGAATTGGAAAACATTTTTTTATGTGTGTAAAAAGTTCCAAAAAGGACCCTTTGAATCGAAATTTACATGCAAATCCCCATATGGGGATTAAACATTTGAAGAGCCAGGAAATGAATTTGAAAAATAGGATAAGCGTTCTTAGCTGTGTTGGTTTTATTTATTTAGAAAACCACTTACTCTGAAGCAAAACCTCTACCTCTACTCAAATCCACAGGTGCGCTTCTCAATATGATCATTCCGTCTATTATTAAATTTTCCGGAAATGATAAAAAAAAATTAGCATTTATTCGCTTCTACTTTGATGTAACAATTCATTGACAGCAGCAAAAGGCGAATATTTCAATCATGTTAGCGTTTAAATTGTAAATTAGATCCCGGGGGCAGGGTAAGTATGTCAATGTGAACGCGAGAACGCTTAAAATCCGAGCAATTGTTTAAATAATCACTATCCTGGTTTTGCTTGAGGGGGGGGGGGGGGATAATAAGTGATGGGTTATTTAAGGGTGCGAGAGGGAGGGGGGGCTTCCTCTCACACTCACGACGCATGTTCCTTCTCGCCTGCGTCCATTACGAAACAAAAACGATTCCACACACACACACACATACACACATGCTCCCTATACAACAAGACCTCGGAAAAAAAAAGACTTCATTTGTTTTATCTGCCACTTGTCATGGGACGTTCCAAGTGTCAACTTGTACAATTAAAAGTTACTCCTGTCTGTGATATCTGGCCAATCCTGAGTCGACCCCCACCCTCTTCTCCCTTTTCCCTTTTCTACTCTCAATTCAATTTCCTTACACTCACCTGACGCTAAACAGAGAAAACGGCAGAAAACTAAAACGGATTTCAACGTCTAAAAAAAAACCACCCTCAAAATAGAAATTCACCCTCTTCTCCCTACAGGCAGGCCATTGTGCAAATGTCGTCGTGTTAGAAAAGGTTAATCATTTTAAAGACATCTTTTTTTTCACCTTTCAGGAGTGAAGTCCATTCAGTTGAATGGAAATGCTATCAAATAAGGATTTAAGGTTGCCCGGACATTAAGAGAATTTTTTAATATTATGTTATATTAATCACTATAACATATGTGAAAAATAATTTTTTGAATGAGATCTGAGGAAGGGTTATCGTATAATTAATTATTAAAAAATCTGGTGTGACTGGTCGCACAGCACACAACAATCGAAATTTGTTTTCTGTGCTTGTCACACCAGATTTTTTCTGTCGACATATATTTAGTTCCCGACAGTACGGAACATTTGAATTCACGTTGTAAAATTTATAAACATGAGAAAATATTTATACGTTGTTACCATTGCAACCATTTCTTCTATCTTTCCTATGAAGTACAAGAGTAAAGTGTGCTTTAAAAGAGTTCAATGGCAAAATGAGAATATACATTTTAAAGAGCATGCAAAAAATAAATGATTTGTAAATTTTAATCAAAATCGTTGCAGCGAATTTTGAGAAAATAAAAAAAAACTGAAAAAGTACATCAGTAAAGTAGGTACTACTAGTTTTTGACCGATTTTGTTTAATACCTTATTTTCACGCCCTAGTGGGGTACCTAACTTAAATATAAAATTTTATCCTTCTACCTAATTTCTTCATGCTTTAAATTGGATACACACACACAGAGAGAGACAGATCCTGTCGCGAAAACCACTTTTTTGGATTTAGCGGACCTCAAGACGTGTATATCCATAAAAATCTCAACATCGAATTTTTGACATGAATCCAATAATTTTTCTCTCTATATATAGGGCCTATATATGTATATTAACATATATTTTTCAGTTTTTCGACATATAGGTAAGAGGAAGTAAAAATTGAAATTGAGCATCTAGTCTATAGAGAATGTAGATGAAACACATATCGAATTATGTAGCCACGCCTGATAAAGATAAAAAAAATTTCTATTTTTATCAATTAACTTCCTCAGAATACGTTAAAAATCAAATCAAAATTTTCTCACGAAAGCTGTCAAAAATATTTTAAGCCCATTGTGTCTATACTGATTTGCATTACTCATTGTAATATTATAAATAAAATACAACTGAACACTAAACAAGATCTACATAATCAGCTGTTAAATGAAAATGTTGCCAGATCTATATTATGTGAAAAAAAATACTTAGATCAAAAGTCATTTATTTATTATTTTTGGTAATTTAATTATTAACTTAATCCCATTTGGACTTAATGAATTCATTAAAAAAATAAATTAGATAGCCTACTTAGTGCATCCCTTGATGATACAGTACGTAGTAATAGTTGGTAATTATTATTGTAATTGAATTAATAATTTGTATGCGAATTAATTTATTATGATATTGCTAAAATTAATTAATTTAAAGGATTTTTTTGTAGCCATCTGCAATTAGTAGTGGCTGCTACAAAATGAGAAATGAAATGAGATGAATTTATGGCAAACAACGAGGAGCAGCTGCGATTCGAAGCCTTTAAATTTAAATGATAAAACTATCTTAATTGAAGTTAAAATATTCTAAATTAAAAGGCCTAGAATTAGATTAAAATGAAGCTATATTTATTAAGGTAAAAATAGAAGAAATTAAGCAATAAGAGGAAGAATAAACAGGCTGAAATCAAGCAGCTCAGCTTTAATGGGCAGTTCAATTTGCAATTCATAGATCTACAATTCTAGTATAAAATTTCATTGATTTAGCTGCCCATTGCCCAAAATGTTTTTTTTTTTTTTTTTTTGACTCAGGGAGGTCTAAAACGTGGAGAAACATCAAAATGTCCAAGTCGGATTTTTTGACGATTTCTCTCTATATTATATACGAGAAAGTAAAAATGAGCCAAATGGGAATGTTAAAATGGTTTCATCCAATCCAGTAGTTGACCCATCCTGATATTTATTTTCTAACACAGACAGTGAGAACTTAGAGCAGGGGTGTCAAACTCGCAGCCCGTGGGCCGCATCCGACATTTTTGCGGCTCAGTCAATATATCTGACGCAAAGTAAAAATAAAATAGAAATGTGAATTAGAAACGAAACCAGCATATAAAATTATAATATACTTTATTTTATTTTATTTTTGCGGCCCACCTAAAGTTAAGCATTGTTTTATTTGGCCCAAGTTAGCTTTGAGCAAGGGCGGATACAAGGGGGGGGTAAAGGGGGTAATTACCCCCCGCCCCCCGAGAAACACCTCTGGATCCGCCCTTGGCTTTGAGTTTGACACCTCTGTCTTATTGTTAGAGGGAGGATTCAGGAAAATAGAGGCAACCATAGATACAAAATTCAAATAAAAAATAAATGATATTTTTAGGGAAATTTCCCAAGACCATAACTCTCTTTTTTGGGGCCTTGGGCAAGACCTCATCATTGGGCCCCCTCTACACCAAATTTTACGAATTAATTAAAGCTACTTATTACCCTAAAATAATAGTTTTAAATATTATTACAACCATTTTGGAGAAAAATAAAGATTTTTTCAAAATAATATATTATGATTCTATTGATTTCTACGACCAATTTTTCCTGCTATCTAAAGAACTAGGTAATTTTGTAAAGACAATTTTTTTTTTAACTTCCTTTACTCATAAATTTTGCCTAACCGTTTTAAATAATTTAATACGAATTTTTTTGATCTTTCCCGGGCCCCCTTGCCGTCTGAGCCCTGGACACGTGCCCCTGTCTGCCCCTGCCTAGTTTCAGCCCTGGATAGGCCTTTCTATAAAATTTCAATTATACTAGCACGCTAACGTACTCTGATAGATCACTTATTTGAGTCTTTAATAAAGTTATTTAAAAAAAAATAACCATAAGAGTAGTTGATTTAATTTTCAAAACAAATTTTTCAAATTCCTTCATAAAATATTTTAAAGTGATTAAAAAAAAAATTAAAGCTCGAAATTAAAGTATTGATTAAATGCCAGAGTATAATAAAAAGGAGAGAGAGAGAATAGAACGATCTGTTCTCATAATAACGAATTAATTTGATAGAGAAATATATTCTGGTGATTTGAAAATGTTTTTAAAAATGATAGGGATGAAAAAATATTGAAAAAAAGGACAGATAGAATGCAGCAGCTGCTAGGGGTGGGGAGAAACTTTTTCAAGAGTTGGTTGTTATTCCAGCCGCGTGAGGGAGACACAGTGCAAAGCCCTTTAGGGCTCCAGGGTTGAATGCCTGCGCGCTCTAAACGGAATTTTTTTCAAACAATTTTTTTACGAAAATTCAAATTTTAAATATTTAAAATTTTCTTTTTTTATTGTAATTAAAAACCTAAGCAAAAATAGGGATGGAAAAGGCGCTCGAAAAGTCGATTTTTGATTTTGGAATCGATTTATCATATATGAAAGACGACTTTTCGACTTTCAAGCGGACTTTTTAAAAACACTACTGTATAACTCGTGCTTAGGAGTTACTCAGTAAATCTTAAATATATTTAGTTATTTATAAGATTTATAAAGTATTTAAACATTTTATCAAATACAACAGACACAAATATTGTTTTCAATATTTTGATAAAAGAATATTCTATCCAGAAATTGCACGTGATATGGCACCGAACATTAAAATAAAATATGAATGTTGAGTATCAAAATAAAATATTAAAATTGAGGAATTAAGAATGCCACATATCTTCACTAACCGGTCTTAGAAAGCGTGTTGATTGGTGTGTTATGTGTAGGTTTTAAAATACAGATGAAAGTCAATCAATGAAAACGTTACAAACTATATTACCATTGGATACTAAGTCTTGTAAGAAAAAAGTCGTTGAGGGAGAATCGATTCTAATCGACTTGAAAGAGTTTCAACTCGATTTTAAAAAATCAATTATTTTCAGTAAAAGATCGATTCTTGACTAAAGTCAGAGCCGAAGAAATATATTCTGATTAAAATAAAATGAATTTTTTTTTTTAGTAATAATTGAATAATTAATGTGTAATAAATCTACTCTCGATTTCCGATAGTAAAATCGGTAGAAATTCGTGGCTGGCGCACGGGGACTCCAATATTTAATGCTTCTATGGATTGCTTCTATACAAGAGGGTTTATATGGATTTATATTGTCAAATTCAGTTGTAATATATATGGAATATTAATGCTTAATAACATTTGACTAGTATCATGACACTCTAGCATCCCTTGTCCGGTGCATTGGGTTACACAGGCTAGTAAAAAAAACGGGGAAAGTTTTTTTATTTAGCGACGAAAGGGAAGGGAGAGGATCAAAACTAAACTAAAGAAAAATAATCAAATATGATGGAAGATAAAAGGATTTTCTCAGTCTATTTTTTTATTATATAAAATAATAAAAATAGGCACGAGTTTTTTTTCTATAACTCAATATTAGATAATAATGGAGAGATTTAAATTTTGAAATTGTTTTTGATTTTGTATGGAACATAATATATACAGTCGGCCCCACAAGTGCCTGACGTGTTGGAGAATGAGCCTTGAGATTAGTAAACCAAAACAATATTTTAAAAATAAATAACTCATCTTTTTTAAAGGGAGAAGACTACTTTTAAGACAACACCCGACAGCTAAGCATTTTGGTTGCCTAAACACAAGCGTCGACTCTCGTGCACATCAGGCACTTGTGACACCGACTGTACATACATCTTTCACAAATCATTTACACAGTCTGTCCCATTTTCACTGAGATTTGTCTAAAAAAATACAAATCGTTTGATATTTTAATTTTTTATTCTTGTTTATTCAAAATAGTATTTTTTTGAGTCAATACAGTGCTCGAAGTCATTTGGATGACCGGAATGGTATCGAAACGATTTTTTTTCATCGCCAATTTCAGTTTGGGAAATGGCCAGAAGTTGCTCGGAACCAAATCAGGTGAATAAGGTGGATCATTCACAAATTCATTTGTTTATATTTAGGCCTACATGTCTTTTAATGACACCTGTATGATTTTGTTTTGATTTTTTTTTTCAAAATTAACGAAAAATGTTTTTTCCTTTGTCGATTATTTCAAAAACTATTCAGTTTTCAAAAAAAAAAATGTCAAAGAATAAAAACTTTTTAAAATAGAGTAATTTATCATAGGTAATATAACAAAAAAATTGAAAATTTCAAAATTTCTGAAAAAACTTTTTAGGTAAAGTACTACTTCCAGGTGAAGTATTTACTCCAAAAATTGATAAAAATCTAAGTGTAAGGAGTATATTCCAAATTTCATCGATCTAGCTGCTTTGGTTTTTAAGCAATCGTGTTCACACACACACACACACACACACAGACGGACAAACAGAATGCCAAAAATTGTTTGTTTGTTTTTTGGACTCAGGGAAGTAGGTCTAAAAAGTGGAGAAACATCAAAATTCAGAAGTCGAATTTTTTGACGAATACAATACTTTCTCTTTATATATAATTTTCTATACGAGAAAGTAAAAAATCAGTGTGTATCTCATTGATATAAGAACAACATTCGAGTGCCAATTGTAAGGATTTTCAGAAAAATATTAAAGAGCGATGATCACTGTGAAGGAGAAAAGTCCACGAAAAAAGAGAAGTAATGGGAAAGAAATGTTGAAAAGTACGGTGACAATGCAATGGAACAAAGCACAGGATAAGCTTGTTTTGTGAGAAAAGAAAGAAGGAATATAATTTAGGAGTCCGCCATTTACACTGACATTCGAATTAAATTAAATCCAATATTTCACCCTAATTCGAGCATAATAATGACCTTTAGCGTGTCTATCGATAAACAATTTAATGAAATTTGGAATTTAATAAATAAATTGTTGTTTAAACATTCTTTCTAGTTATAAACCTGATAAAATTAATTTAAATTCAACAAAATCTATAGCTAGGCCCGCAACAAAAAATGTTTTTTCTAATTTATCTATAAATTCCCATTACAAGCTTTGGACATTAGACAGAGTTCGTAAAATTACAAAATATTCATATTGTTTAACACAAGAGGATCCGCCAATGATCAGGTGAGGTGCCTAAAAAAGACTAGCAAATTTTTTTAAGCTAACTTATTGATTCAAAGTAAATTCAAGAGCCTGGCCAAAAAAAAATTGATATGGATAGCATATTAGATCGTTATTTATATGTTTGTTAAGATTTTTTACTTTCTCTTACCTCTATATATATGTTAATATATAGAGAGAGAAAGTATTGGATTCATGTCAAAAATTCGATGTCGAGATTTTGATAGATATACACGTTTTGAGGTCCCCTGAATCCAAAAAAGTGATTTTCGCGACATGGTCTGTCTGTCTGTGTCTCTGTGAATAAAATATCTCAAGAACGAAAAGAGCTAGGAGGTTGAAATTTTATATTTAAGTTAGGCACCCCCATGGGACGTGACACGAAGCTTTTGAACAAAATCGATCAAAGAGTACTAGTACATTACTGATGCACTTTTTCAGTTTTTTTCGATTTTCTCTAAATTCGCTCCAACGATTTTTTTTTAAATTCAAAAATCAATTATTTTTTAGATTCTCTTTAAAATGTATATTCTCATTAAAATCTTCTGAAGACCACTTTACTCTTGAACTTCATAGGAAAGATAGGAGAAATGGTTGCCATGGTAACAAAATATAAATATTTTCCCCTACTTATAAATTTTGCATCTTGAAATTCGAATGTACCGTACTGTCGGAAACTAAATATACGACACGATAAATCTGGTGTGTCAAGCACAGAACACAACTTTCGATTACCGAAGGTAAGAGAAAGTTGTGTGCTGTGAGCCAGTCACACCAGATTTTTTAAACAAGATCCTTATTTTACCTGACGGATCATATCTTTGCTATTTTTTTTAGAAAGCCAGCGACCATTGAGTATATAACAGTATAGAGTCCTATAATAGGCTGAGGCTCTAATACACACAGTAGTTATTTTAAATACAAATGAGGATTTGGACCAGGACGTGAACGTAAAGGATCCTGATAAAAAAAAATATATTTTTTTGCTGGTGAATGCTTAATAAATTCCCCAAGTTAATGGAATAATTTATTTCGATAGGCTACTTGAAAGTCATCTTGTATCCCTAGAGCCAGATTAATGGCAAGGTCTAAGAAATAGATTCCAGACAAAGTTGCTAGGACAGGCCATTTGTAAACATTGGCCGAGAGGAGAAATATTTGTGATCCTCTTAAAGGTCTCGCAGAACTGAAAGCCCTCCAGCTTCCGATTCATTTGTAGTACAATTTCTCTCAATTGAAATACGGAGCAGTATAATCTTGGCTAAATCTAATAAATTGAATTCCAAATCACTTTCCTTTTATTAGAATCTAAGTATTGATATAATAGAAGATTTTTTAAATCAATGGATTATATTAAATCTTTATTTTTTTTTACACTCTTAATAAACAGATTACTGGTACCCATGAAGTGCTAATTATTTTTACTGATGTAGGATGTGAAATACTAATTAGCTTCTCTTCATACCATCTCGTAATTCGTGCTAGGGATTTGATTCCAGTTCCAAAAGATAAAATTGGTATAATTTACATTAGCTTTGAAAAATATGCTTTAAATGGCCTCAGATGCCAAAAAGATTTTGAAAAAACTACAAATAATAAAATAAAAGTTATTTACGAAATATTGCATATTATTGTTCAATTTTTTACAAATAAAATACCTAATAATGAAACATAAGGACATCGACAGGGGTAAAAAATCTGGTGTGACTGGCGCACAGCACACAACTTTCTCTTACCTTGGGTAATCGAAAGTTAAACGAAAAGTGTTTAACAATGACAATGAAATGTTCATGTGCTGATTCAGGCGAGATTTAAATCAATTAAATTGACTTTGCAGCTTCTTCGCCGTAGACGAATTTTTTTGACCAACCATCCGTCTACGGCGAAGAAGCTGCAAAGTCAATTTAATTGACAATGAAATGTTTTTTGGCTCTTATGAAAATAAACAAAAATGGAGTTAGGCACTTTGCTAATTAGAACGTCGATATCTCCTATACCAAACGTCGCGGGTTCGGACCCAGGCAGTCCGATGATTTTATTTAAGCCATTTGGATACCAGATGGCTTAAATAGAAATGCCTGAACCCACAATAGATAATATATATTACAACGGTTATCGTCAAAGTCTTAAATGGCCTAAGTTGCCGAAATGACTGTATGAATGTGTGTGTGAGTGTGAGTGCGAATGAGAAAAAAGTGTGAATGTTTAAAAAAAAAAAAAAAAAAAAAGAACGTCGATATATAGATAAACTCTGAATTTTTTGAATGTAATAATTTCTTACTAAACGAAGAGGAAAGAAATTGAATACAACTGTCTAGTTCCTATATTTAATTTTAGATAAACTTTTTTAAAATGTTATGTTATAGACCTAAAAGAAAAGAGGATGAAAAAATCTGGTGTGACTGGCGCACAGCACACAACTTTCTCTTACCTTCGGTAATCGAAAGTTGTGTACTGTGCTTGACACACCAGATTTATCGTGTCGTATATTTAGTTTCCGACAGTACGGTACATTCGAATTTCAAGATGCAAAATTTATAAGTATGAGAAAATGTTTATATTTTGTTACCATGGCAACCATTTCTCTTATCTTCCCTATGAAATACAAGAGTAAAGTGGTCTTCAGAAGATTTCAATTGCAAAATGAGAATATACATTTTAAAGAGAATCTAAAAATTAATTGATTTTTGAATTTTAAAAAAAATCGTTGGAGCAAATTTTGAGAAAATCGAAAAAAACTGAAAAAGTACATCAGTAAAGTACTAGTACTCTTTGGCCGATTTTGATTAAAAGCTTATTTTTCCGGTCGCGGGGGGTGTTTAACTTAAATATAAAATTTCAGCCTCATAGCTCAATTCCTTCATGCTTAAAATTGAACACACACCCACCCACCCACACACCCACCCACACACAGACAGACCATGTCGCGAAAACCACTTTTTTGGATTCAGGGGATCTCAAAACGTGAAGATCCATCAAAATCTCGACATTGAATTTTTGACATGAATCCAATACTTTCTCTCTATATACCATGGGGAACATAAACATTTGCACCCTAACAGGTTTGCAAGACGCCTACTAGTTACGCAGCCCAATCGACTCACCACTACATATGCAGTGTCTGTGTGAATTTACCTGAGCTAGGGTTCTGAGGGTATTTTATGAAGAAGCCATAAACCATCCCTTTGGAAAATAGATACATTTTAAATAAAAATTTGCGAATTCCTCTCTCTATCTCGCAATGCAAGTAGCCAGATCGGTGAAATTTAAATAATTCTTACCCTAAAATTGTATATCTGTTTCAAATTTTGGAGTAATTACAATACTTCAACCGGAAGTAGTTAATACTTTACCTAAGATTATAAAAATTACCTTTTAAAAATATTTTAATCTGGTTATTAATTTTGAAAGTGGCCTAATTCCATTCTTGGTAAGAAGGGTTTGAAAGTTTTATAAACATATACCATACATTTAAATAGCCGGGCAACAAATTAATAGGCCAGAATCGATAGCAAAGAATTGAAATATATTTTCGCCACTTTGCTACTCAAAAGAGAAGTGCATTTCTTTCTCACTTTCTTTACTAAAAATATTACATTTTTAAAATACTTCTATAATCTTAGGTAAAGTAGGCCTACTTCCGGTTTAAGTATTTACTACAAAATTTGAAACAGATCTCCAATTTTAGGACAAGAATTATTTATTAAATTTCATCGATCTGGCTTCTTGCATTGCGAGATAGAAAGAAGATTTCGCAAATTTTTACTTTCTCTTATTTTATTTAAATTTTATCTATTGTCTGAACATGCCGCATTCTATGTTGTAAGACCTCTCGTTACAAAAATCCGAAATAACAGTTTTTTTTTAAGAATATAAATAAGAATATTTTAACGCCCCGAAATATTATTACCTGGTGTAAAGGTCTATAGATATCGGAAAAATTTTACTAAAAATTGGGACACAAGTTTCGTTCAAATTGTGAAATAAGTTAATTTTTTCCAAATAAGAAGATAAGATTAATTAAAATGTTGAAATTCTATTAATTTGAGATCAAATTCATTTGATATGAAAAGACTACGCTATATCGCTATATAGATTGTTCAAAAGGGTTGGTTTATGGTCTATCATAAAAGACCCTCAGAACCCTAGCTCAGGTAAATTCACACAGACACTGCATATGTAGTGGTGAGTCGATTGGGCTGCCTAACTAGTAGGCGTCTTGCAAACCTGTTAGGGTGCAAATGTTTATGTTCCCCATGGTATATTAGGGTATTATTACCTGGTATAAAGGTCTATAGATATCGGAAAAATTTTACTAAAAATTGGGACACAAGTTTCGGTCAAATTGTGAAATAAGTTAATTTTTTCCAAATAAGAAGATAAGATTAATTAAAATGTTGAAATTCTATTAATTTGAGATCAAATTCATTTGATATGAAGAAAGGCTACGCTATATCGCTATATAGATTGTTCAAAGGGTTGGTTTATGGTACAATCATAAAAAGACCCTACAGAACCCTAGCTCAGGTAAATTCACACAGACACTGCACATGTAGTGGCGAGTCGATTGGGCTGCCTAACTAGTAGGCGTCTTTCAAACAGGCTAGGGGTGCAAAATGTTTATGTTCCCCATGGTAACATTTTAATAGAAAATGTGCTCTAAAGAGGCTTTTATTTTAAATTAGCTGGATTTTTTGAGACACACCCCTTAAAAATATGCAGATAGATATAATACATATAAATTTTACGTTTCATCTCAGTCGGAGGTCATTTAGACGTGCCGCAAACGGCTTAATGTTTAGAAAAATTGGAATTTCCATTTGGACACCCTAATACAATTTTCTGATCCCTGAATGCAAAAAACATATTTTTACGATATTCTATAGTTCTTTGGCTTTCCAAAAGGCATTCGTTCATGAAAATCTGTTGATTTTTAACGAAATTATTAACAATATGATATTTAGTTATGTATATTCCTATAAGCAAAAGCGCCTAAAAGATAGGCAGCCAAACTGTCTTTTTATCACACTTTGATAACTATTTTGTTAATAATTTCGTTAATAATCAACAGATTTTCGTGAACGAATGCTTTTTGGAAAGCCAAAGAACTATAGAATTACGTAGAAATATGTTTTTTGTATTCAGGGATCAGAAAAAATTGTATTAGGGGTGTCCAAAGTAAAATTCAATTTTTCTAAACTTTTAGCCGTTTGCGGTACGTCTAAATGACCGCCGATTGGGTTTAAACTTAAAATTTATATGTATTATAACTCTCTGTATATTTTTAAAGGGGTCGCTTTAAAAAATCCAGTTAATTCAAAATAACAGCACATTTTCTATTGAAATTTAATTTTCTCTATAGCTCTAAAACTAGAGGTGATGGGGGCAAAACTGATAGCATTTTTGGAATCAGCGCTACCCAAATACCCAGGAATAGGCCAACTTGTTCCCTGTTTTATTTATTTATACTCCTATTGGTTTGTAATCTTAGATTTTGTAAATACTTCTATTTTTTTAAATGAAGTACAGTGAGCGACACAATTAAGTCCCCACCTGATAGCTATAGGCTTAAGTATGTTATAAGGTGAAATAATTTTTAAATTTGAAAAGGTCTGTACTAGATTTTACGTTTTACCCTTTTCGGCCATTGAAATTATTTCACTATACCAATGCTTAAGGCTCTAGCTATCAGGTGGGGACCTAATTGTGGCGCCCACTGTACAATACAAAAATTGTATTGAAGTTGCAAAACATTCCCGATTTTTTTTTAACAGTTTCTGGGTTTCTGTTTCATATTTAGACTAGACGAAAGAATTTTACATTATAAAAAACCTTTTTAAAATTTTTCTTATAAAATAATTAAATAAATAAAATTTAAAATTAAATCTAAATTTAGAATATTAGCTGAGGATTTGGAAAAAAAAATATTTTTTTTTTAATATTTAATTTAAAACGGATTAAAGAATTATTTTTTTTTTATTTTATTATTTTTTTTTTCACTCAATTTCGGCTTTTTAAAATAAATAATTGCATTTTTATTTAAATAATTTATTTATAATTTTGACAACTCCACAATTTGACTTATTTGTGTTAATATTCTCAATAATAGACTGAAGATGGTCGAAACTGTTTCATGTACAGTGTTTTATTTCCTGGATACTGTTTACCTGGCTCCCTGCTCCTTTAATTTTATTTGTAAATAATTTATTTTAAACTATTAAAAGAGCAATGTACGATTATATGTGTTCAGTTCTTAAAAACG
>JAKCPI010006490.1:0-70362 GCA_023213315.1 Euborellia annulipes | reverse complement strand
AAAATCATTAGAGCCAATTTTGAGAAAATTGAAAAAAACTGAATAGTATTTCATTAAAATATATTGATAGTACTTTTTGGCCGATTTTTTTTTCAAAAGCTTATTTTAACTGTCCGAGAAGGTACCTAACTTAAATATAAAATTTCACCCTGGTAGCTCATTTTCTACTCATGCTTAAATCGTTACACGCAGACAGACAAATTTGCCGGACCCACTTTTTTTGGACTCAGACCTCAAAATATGTATAAAATCTCGACTTCATATTTTTGACATGATCTCAATATGTTTCATATATATGGGTAAGAAGAAAATAATAATGAGAATAATATTTTTGAAATCGTGTTGAATATTCACTTTACAAGATTAGAACGATAATATTCTCTACGTGTAAATTTGATATCTCAAATAGGATCATATTACGGTTATATGTTGACATGAATCCTTGTGAAAGGATTTGTGATAAGATATTGTGAGATAACAATAACAATTGAATATTTGATTAAAATATTCAAGCGATGGACGAGGCAATAAGTATCAAGTGGCATTATTTACCTCCCTCTTTTTGTTTTAATTAAAAAAAAAAAAAAAAAAATTCAGCACTTTGATGTCTCTAGTCATGCTGAATTAATTATTTAATATTTAATCCATTTTTCTGATCAGGTATGTGTAGTTAATTTGATATCTTGAAGGGGATTAAGAACTGCTGTTTTAATGTCAGATTAAAACAAAACATAAACTAATCCAAAGAGCAAAACAAGTAGAGAAGGCGAAATTTGAAACCGGTGTCAGAAGAAACAAGCTGAGAAGTTGACAACATTTTTAAATTTAGAAATCGCAGTAAATAATATTTGACAGTTCCCAAAGGAAAAAAAAGTTTTTTTTTAAGCATTGAGAACGAAAGAAATATTACAAGTTAAAAAAAGAAAAAAAGAGAAAACGGGAGACGATCGAAAGAATATCCATTAATTTTAGAAAGTACAAATAAAACCTCTTTTAGAAGTTTAGAGGGTAAAAGTGCAGACGATCTAAACTTCTGTTAAATAAAAACTATTCCATAAAAAACGCTTTTATTTAAGATTCACTAAGCCCTCGGGCTTAGAGGTGCTAACCTATATACCAACCAAGGGTCGCGGATTCGGATCCCAGGCAGGTCCGATGATATTATTTAAGCCATTCGAATACCAAATGGAGGATCGTTTTCTGCCTCAAGGGGGAAAAATTAATTTAAATTGAATTGGATATAAATAGGGAAATAGTCTAAATGAATTTAGACCCTATGGTCATGGCCTTAAGCTATGGTTACAATGAAAGCGAATTCTAAATGAAATCGTAGTAGTCAGAACTGTTCTTCAGAACAGGATGGCTGAATATCAGTACGTCTCCGCTTTCCAGTCATATGGACAGTGAAGATTTTATTTAATGGATAGATTGTCCATTGCTTAAATTATTATTGATGGAAGGTGGAACTGTTTGCTACAAGAAAGGAAAAGACAACCGAATGCTGTTCAAAGATATCTGTACCAATCCTCAAAAGTTTTTCGAGTACTGTCAGGATGACTTCTGAAACCTTATACCAGGTAAATATATTCTCCAGGAATTGAGAAGAATACTCAAATAAAATACTCAACAAAATACTCAAATTTTTTGAGACTTGCTTTTGAGTGTCAGAAAAATCGAAGAAATCTCCAGGCAATGTAAAACACTCTCATTGCCATTACACAGTTTGTTTGTTTTGACGGATTCGTCAGAATTCGCTCCAGTGTAACCATAGCCTTAGATTTAGAAAAAAGACCTTAGGCTTTTAAAAAATTCATTTTTTAGACCAACTTGGATTAGAACTTTTTTTTAAAATCTGTAAAGAAACTCCTGACATATGGTATAGGTATAACTTTATTAGTATAGTAGATAGGAAAGGAGAATGCAGCCAGGTATTGAGTCTCCACGAAATTAAACTCTCTGTTCAGGAAACAGTTTCGGCTTTAATGAGATAAAACCATCCTCAGTCCAATAGTTGAGCTGAAAGCATCGTACAGTTAGTAAAATAATTCATTTATATATGTTTACAAACAATATATACATACAGTATGAACTCAAATAGCGAAGCATTGTGTCAATAGTGGAGTTGCCATAAAGTCTGTATTATTATACATTAATTGTTTGTACAAAAATACAATGCAATGCTTATCAGTCATATATACAGAGCGCCAAGTCAGAGATACAAAGTTGTTTTGATTAATGAAATAAATTCATTCACATTAAATATTTATATTCGATGTGTTAAGCAATGACCTCTTAGTGGGGTCGGTGACACTGAGATGGGATGCCGAAACCTTTTGTTTACATATTAATCGATCAAATCAAGCAGATCCTATAGATAATAAGCCAATGTGAATGCATTGACCCATTGGGCACATTTAATAGTAATATTTATGAAAAAATATAAAATTATTTAAATTCTTTCATATTTTATTTAATTTAGAAGTAAAAATTTTACTATCGTTAATTATTGCCTCAATTTCTTATTCACACACACAACGTGTCTCCCAGGCCATCGAGAAATGAAATATAAAAATTGCTGAGTCCAACACAGTCAGTCCGGAAATTAATTGCTCTCTCCCCCAAAGCCTTGATAAAGCATTTCTCAGCAAACAAACGTTTCGATGTATTATTCACCTGCATGAGAATTTTTGGATTATCGATGTCGAATTTGTGATTGTTTTCTAACGAATGCATGCAAAGCGCAGTGCATGTTTTTTTGCATTTTATGTTGCTTCGATGACCCGCCATCCTTTGTTTAATATTACACCCTGTTTGACCCACATAACCTCTTGTTGGAGGTGGGCAATCTAGACATTTTATAAAATAAACAATATCAAATTGATTGTCAAAAGGAAATTTGTCCTTGTTATTAAATAAATTTGGGGGGAGAGAGCAATTAATTTCCGGACTGACTGTGTTGGACTCAGCAATTTTTATATTTCATTTCTCGATGGCCTGGGAGACACGTTGTGTGTGTGAATAAGAAATTGAGGCAATAATTAACGATAGTAAAATTTTTACTTCTAAATTAAATAAAATATGAAAGA
The DNA here is from genome assembly GCA_023213315.1 of Euborellia annulipes. Classification (NCBI taxonomy): domain Eukaryota; kingdom Metazoa; phylum Arthropoda; class Insecta; order Dermaptera; family Anisolabididae; genus Euborellia; species Euborellia annulipes. Next base: position 67,276 of record JAKCPI010006490.1, on the reverse strand, counting down.
ATTTAAATAATTTTATATTTTTTCATAAATATTACTATTAAATGTGCCCAATGGGTCAATGCATTCACATTGGCTTATTATCTATAGGATCTGCTTGATTTGATCGATTAATATGTAAACAAAAGGTTTCGGCATCCCATCTCAGTGTCACCGACCCCACTAAGAGGTCATTGCTTAACACATCGAATATAAATATTTAATGTGAATGAATTTATTTCATTAATCAAAACAACTTTGTATCTCTGACTTGGCGCTCTGTATATATGACTGATAAGCATTGCATTGTATTTTTGTACAAACAATTAATGTATAATAATACAGACTTTATGACAACTCCACTATTGACTCAATGCTTCGCTATTTGAGTTCATACTGTATGTATATATTGTTTGTAAACATATATAAATGAATTATTTTACTAACTGTACGATGCTTTCAGCTCAACTATTGGACTGAGGATGGTTTTATCTCATTAAAGCCGAAACTGTTTCCTGAACAGAGAGTTTAATTTCGTGGAGACTCAATACCTGGCTGCATTCTCCTTTCCTATCTACTGTTTAAATACAACAGCCACTTTAAATTCTTCAAATTTTATTAGTATAGGCTACTTTCCTAGATTAGAAGGTTAATTTAGGATGGCAAATCCGAGTGTTATTTGACGTGAAACAATGTTTTTATATCCAAGCATTAAAAAGAGAGAGAGAAAAGAAGCATCTGTTTTCTCTTTTATTGTAAATGCGGGCGTTTCGTTGTTCATTGTCTGCGTGTGTATTTGGGCCCAAGTGCAACACATTTAACCAAGTTTGGTCATCCGATCACACTTAATGATCCGAACAAGTCTCAAGTGGCTCTTTAAAGTTTGCTGTAACCCTTCTTCTTCTTCTTCTTCTTTGTTGCCACTTCTATTCTATCCCATCCTGCATCCCACTAGAAATGACCTCCCACCTACCACTAACTGCTCATTGGATGGATGGACCAACCAGTCAGCATCTCTCTCGCTCTCGAAAATTAAAAACATTCTATTTAACGATTCACAGTTTGTTAAGTTAACAAACATGTTGGGAATTTATTAAAAATATAATAATTAGAATCTTTACACCAGTGAAATTATTATTTTTAATTATTGCTCAGGGGTCCACGTCTTGTGGGTACGTGGATGACGACCACGAGCTACCCGAGCTGGGACTGACAGTCCTTCTGTTCTTTACATGTCTGTCCCTCCCTTCCTTCTATATTTTCAACAGGCGTCAGACCGAACGACGGGCCGGCCTGTACTATTTCTCCCGGTCGTAAATAACCCATCCCGAAACCCCTTTTCCGCCGACCCCGCACCGCGGGGTTAAGGCGAAGATAGAAGAAGAAGTGCTACGACTTTGTTTAATAAAATATTTGGGGATTATATTAAATAATATTATTAAAAGTAAAATTAAAGGCCCGGGTCTTGGGGGGGGGGGGTACAAAAAAGTTTCCGGGGGACTCAGCCAAAATAGGTTAGGCCTCTTATTAAATAATGAAATTTTGTTCATAATTATATGAAGTGATAAAATTTTGTTTAATTTGATTTTATTAAAGTTACGCAGGATTATATGTATATCTATAATATTTCAACGGTGAATACTGTAGTTTAAATTTAAAATTTTTACGAGAGAAAAAAAACTCATTTTGCCAACTCTTTCTCATTCCTTGATGAAACAAACAATTTGGCTAAAATACATTCGAATTTCTATTTTTTTTTATTTCTTCACAAGTTCACACCCTTTTAAAAATTATTAATTAATAATTTCCATGAATAGTAAGGCTCTCTCTTTCGTATGCCATTATTAATTAATCCATGGGTTCAAAAAGGTGCTGCTGCTGCTTTAAATCAAAATCTAACAAGAGAGTGTATAATAAATAAAGTGAAAAGTAATCAAACTTTCTACTTTGAGGTTGAAGCAGTAGACTAATTGAATTGTTTTGAGCTATATATAGAAATAGAAATTAAAACGAACAGGAAACTGTTGTTCAGCACAGGATATCCTCTCTCCCTTCCGCCCTTAAGAGAAGAAACCTCTATTCAATAATAAAGAATACGAATTAATAAATTAATTAATATTTTGGGAAATATTAGATATTTAAAATCAATTTAAAGAATGCGTGGGCGGAGGGAAGTTGTAAAATTTTAAAATTAGGAAGCCTATTAGGGCTCTACTCCACCTGGCGTCTGATGATTAACGGTTACAATAAGGGCCCCGGGGCATTTAGGCAGCCGGTTAAACCCAAGGAAAAGCCCTTTTGTGCCAGGGGATGTAAGGGTGTAAATGGAGCCAGCCAACCAACCAACCCATCCTCTCTTTTCTCTCTCTCTCTCTCTTCTGAAATATCAAGTCGTTGGCTGGTGTTGGTGGCAACGGCAAAGATGATGATAACATCCTCTGGGAAATGGAGAATAAAATTAGAGGTGATGTGGCCATCAGCATGGCGGGATTTATACTAAAAATAAAATAACAAATTTTGTGTTCTATAAAGACGAGGCAATTTTCAAGTTTCATTAATTTTTTTTTTTTTTTTTAATATAATGTATGTCTCACAAAAATAAGTAACGTGACTAAGCACGCCGTGTCTCTCATCATATAAGCTTCCAGCAGCGATATTTTAAATAAGTTATAAATATTTAGTAAAAACAAAATGTAGCACACACATACAAATGATCTCGCGAATTAAAGAGCCTATAAACCAAAAAATACATTGTTGAATATCAAAGACAATGTGGAGGAAGACAGTAATACAGATTGAAGACGAAAGAAACAAGACTTCTATCGGCACGAATTATTTATTTTTCCTAAACGGTAGTTAAATTCTTGGTTAAATAAAAGATGTTGGTTTTAATTTTTCATATATGTATATATATATATGAAAAATGCTCAGGACAAATCAGGACAAAAATGATGTCAATTCGTCAGGTCGTCTGACGAATTGACATCATTTTTGTCCTGATGAAGAGTGCGATCGGCACTCGAAACGTCGACAAAAAATAGATTTTTGTTTTATTTTTCGCCTTGGCTGCCCTCGTAACGCATCCTCATATCATAATATCCAGCCATCAAGAAACAACTAGTTAAAATATAAATATTTTCCCATACTTATAAATTTTACATCTTAATTCATATGTTCCGTACTGTCGGGAACTAAATATATGTCGACACAAAAAATCTGGTGTGACAAGCACAGTACACAACTTTCGATTACCGAAGGTAAGAGAAAGTTGTGTGCTGTGCGCCAGTCACACCAGATTTTTTTAAAAACTAGTTATGAAAGGGGAAAGCGGGCTGCGCAGCTAGATATAACTAAATCGATATGAATAAGGCAAAATCGCGACATTTATTACCAAAAGACAATAAAATAAGAGTTGAAGAGTTCTTCTCCTCTCTATACAAGAGGTTCTCCTTAAGAGCTTTAAGAGTAGGTGTTAGTGAGAAATAAAGATAAATTAACTCGATTCACAAGAGAATCCTTAGAGAGAGAGAGAGATGAGGGGAAGGGAGAGTTTAAGTTTAGGTTAGGGATTAGTATCTGAAATATGAAAATGGAAGGCGTGTAATCCCCTGTTTAAAGCTCAGATTATATTATACCCATTTCGTAATATGCTAATCGCTTATCTATTTATATTTGAACTAGCGTTAATTTTTTTTTTTTAATCAAGAACAAATGAGAAGTGAGCGACGAAGATGTCAGACAAAAGGGAAGGACTAGAAGAAACGTCCTTAGCTCGGGTAACTTAGTGGTCACCATCCACGTATTCATGCTTAACTTGCTACAAATTTTTAAGATCAAAAAAGTGCAAAAATAATATGTATTCCAGCTGAATTCATTTTTAATAACGTTTTATTATTAAATCCTGAATACAAATTTATTTTATTAAATAAATTTATATAAGACAAATTAAAATTAGTCCTCTCTGTTTTTCTTGCTCTTTGACTTTGTTCTTAACCAAATGTTTACCGTCTGTTTTTTTTTTTTTTTTTTTTTTTTTTTTTTTTTTTGGAAGGGGGAAATTAAAGTTAATTTATTACTTGGGTATAAAGCTTTAAAAAAAATGTTATTTTTTCTTAGGATATATAATATACGTCGTTTATAATTTAAAAATATCTCTTCTTTTAAAAAAACATGAATCTCATACAAAAATAAGATAATCTTTTATAGAAAAAAAAGGCACTTTAACGGTATAAAATCCGAACGAATTATTTATTTTAATATACTTTAAGACAGTGGTTTCCAAACTTTATGTTACCACGCCTCCCTTAAAAATAATTAATCTTATGACGCCTCCCCCCTCCCTCATTTTATAAAATAATAAAAAACAAAAATTTTTAATGCTAAAAAATATAAATATATATAAAAAAATCTGGTGTGACTGGCGCACAGCACACAACTTTCTCTTACCTTCGGTAATCGAAAGTTGTGTTCTGTGCTTGTCACCCCAGATTTTTTGTGTCGACATATATTTAGTTCCCAACAGTAAGGAACATATGAATTCAGATGTAAAATTTTTAAGTATGGGAAAATATTTATATTTTGTTACCATGGCAACCATTTCTCCTATCTTCCGTATGAAATATAAGAGTAAAGTGGTCTTCAGAAGATTTCAATTGCAAAATGAGAATATACATTTTAAAGAGCATCTAAAAAATAATTGATTTTTGAATTTAAAAAAAAATCGTTGGAGCAAATTTTGAGAAAATCGAAAAAAACTGAAAAAGTACATCAGTAAAGTACTAGTACTCTTTGGCCGATTTTGATTAAAAGCTTATTTTTCCGGTCCCGGGGGGTGTTTAACTTAAATATAAAATTTCAACCTCGTAGCTCAATTCCTTCATGCTTTAAATTGAACACACACACACACACCCACCCACCACCCACCCACCCACAGACAGACCATGTCGCGAAAACCACTTTTTTTGGATTCAGGGGACCTCAAAACGTGAAGATCCATCAAAATCTCGACATCGAATTTTTGACATGAATCCAATACTTTCTCTCTATATATATATTTACATATATACACAGGTAAGAGAAAGTAATATTTTTTTTATTAATTCTTATTACTTTCTCTTACCTATGTATATATGTAATATATATATAGAGAGAAAGTATTGGATTCATGTCAAAAATTCGATGTCGAGATTTTGATGGATCTTCACGTTTTGAGGTCCCCTGAATCCAAAAAAGTGGTTTTCCACATGGTCTGTCTGTGGGTAGTGTGTAGTGTGGGTGTGTGGAGTGGGTGGGTGGGTGTGTGTTCAATTTTAAGCATGAAGGAATTGAGCTACGAGGTTGAAATTTTATATTTAAGATAAACACCCCCGGGACCGGAAAAATAAGCTTTTAATCAAAATCGGGCAAAGAGTACTAGTACTTTACTGATGTACTTTTTCAGTTTTTTTCGATTTTCTCAAAATTTGCTCCAACGATTTTTTTTAAAATTCAAAAATCTATTTTTTTAGATGCTCTTTAAAATGTATATTCTCATTTTGCGATTGAAATCTTCTGAAGACTACTTTACTCTTGTAATTCATAGGGAAGATAGGAGAAATGGTTGCCATGGTAACAAAATATAAATATTTTCCCATACTTATAAATTTTACATCTGAATTCATATGTTCCTTACTGCCGGGAACTAAATACATGTCGACACAAAAAATCTGGTGTGACAAGCACAGTGCACAACTTTCGATTACCGAAGGTAAGAGAAAGTTGTGTGCTATGCGCCAGTCACACCAGATTTTTTATATTAAAACTAGCAATTATTTGGAAAATTGATTCTGGGGGCCAATATTCGCGCCTCCCCTTAGACTAGTCCGCGTCTCCCTAGGGCCTCCCCCGCGCCTCACAGTTTAGAAAACGCTGACATAAGGGTATTTTATGGCTGGTGGAATTCGTATAATATCAGGAATGAAAGTTAGAAAAAACAAAGCCAGAATTTTTTCTTTAAAAATATATTTTAATAGCTGAAGTTTCGGCCTTGGTCAAAGTCATCCTAGGATGACCACTAACAGCTCTGAGGATGGCTTTGAACAAAGCCGAAACGTCAGATGTTAAAACATATTTTTAAAGATTTTTCTAACTTTCATTCCTGAAGAAAAATATTTTTCTCAAATTTTATTTTCACGCCCTAGGGGGGTGCCTAACTTAAATATAAAATTTCAACCTCCTAGCTCAATTCCTTCATGCTTTAAATTGAACCCAAACAGACACACAGACAGAACATGTCGTGAAAACCACTTTTTTGGATTCAAGGGACCTCAGAACGTGTATATCCATCAAAATCTCGATACCGAATTTTTGACATGAATCCAATACTTTCTCTCTTTATATATATATATATATTATGTATATTAACTTATACATATAGGTAAGAGAAAGTAAGAATTCCGAATTGAGATTAGTTCTCTAATATAAAAAGATGCGGTAACTCACCCCAGTAAAATTCTAAGTGGACTAATCATATCTTACTTTTCTACCTAATGAAAAAAATTCCTATAAAATTCTGCAAGGGATTCAATGGGTTCCTAAGTTACCCAGTGTTATTATTTTCTGTTTATGAGAGTTTCGAAATTTTCAAAAATTAATTCCGCCCCAGTAATACGAAATTTTAGAATGACATTAAAATGTTTCTGCCCCACTATCCTATTTGCTAAATATTGAATATAAATATTAACTCAAACGGAATGCACTTATTTTTTAGTAAAAGTATTAAAAAACATTAATATTTTTATGCATTATAGGGGATGGGGCATTAACTCCCCTGGTTAATGCCTTCATACCTCCTCTCCCCCCCCCCTTCCAAGGAAATGCGAGCCTTCACCGCGAAATTACTCTCAAAATAATTTGAATACATTTATAAATAATTATTTTAATTTTTATTTTATTTTAATTTTCAACCCTTAATCCACCCCTGTGTAAAAGTATATTAAGTGTGAGTATGAATGAGAAAGTGTTTTTTTAAAAAAAGTAAAAAAAAAAAAATAAATAAATAAATAAAAAATAAAAAACTAATTTTTTTTCAATGACACCTCCACTCCCCCTCCCCCTTTCAACAGCTTATATTCTCCCTCTACCCTTAGTGAAATACAAAATATTTAATTTCATATTCAAAAGAATCGTTTTTCGTAGTCAAATTATTTGTTTCTATCATTGTTTTTTTTTTCAACGATAAAATGCATAATAATTACCTTTAAAAAGACACTCAAGAGGGTGTGTTTGCTGACGGTGTGGCCAGGTGGTTTACACAATATTAATTATTCACTTTGATTCACTTTAAACACAAAAAAGAGAGCAGCGCCTGCATCCCGGCAACGCACTCGACTCGACTGATCAAGAAACTCGACTCTCTCTCTGGTATAGGAATAAATAAAATAGATGGACATAGCAATTCCCTTTTTATTAAAAGTAAAAAAATACCTTTAGCTCTAATCTAACTATATTTAGAGCCGGAAAAGAATGTCAACAAGTGATTTGGAATATTCCAAGGCCTTTCTTAAATAATCAACCCTTCATCCCCCCTCCCCTAATCAAAATAATAATCAACGCTATTTTTTGAATGTTTTCTATTTATTTGGCTTCAATTTAGCTAAAATAAATTTAAAAAACATTTTTTTCAATTTGCAACCCCTAATCCAATCTTTTTTTTTTTTTTTTTAAACACTCACACATTTTTACTTTCTCTTACCTATGTATATGTAATATATATAGAGAGAGAAAGTATTGGATTCATGTTAAAAATTCGATGTCGAGATTTTGATGGATCTTCACGTTTTGAGGTCCCCTGAAAGATTTTTTTTTTTTTTTTTGCTAGGTAAATAAAAAATACGTGTGGGTGGGGGCTGAAAAATAAATAAATTTACTTTTACAGCAATTTCTTTAAAAAAAATTTTAATTTTCTTTTTTAATAAATAAATTTGCAATCTTTTTTTTCTCATCTAATTGAAAACTACTAGAAAGATCACATTTCTAATTATAATAGAGTTAAGAATCGCGAAAAGCTGAAAGTTGATAGCCTCTAGTATTGACAATACAATTCAATACATTTTTACTTTCTCTTACCCTATATATGAAATATATAGAGAGAAAAAGTATTGCGATCATGTCAAAATTTCGATGTCGAGATTTTGATGGATATATTTACTTTCTCTTAGTATATGTTAATATATATATATTCATGTCGAAAATTCGATGGAAATATAGGTTTTAAAGCCCCCTGAGTTCAAAAAAGTGGATCTGCCTGTGTCTGTTATCAATACTTTACTGAAATACTTTTTAAGTTTTATATTTCTCGATTTTCTCAAAATTCTTTTTTTTTTTGCATGGGTGTATTAGGTCCGAAGACCTCAAAATTCGCTTTAAATATTTAGATTAAAATTAATAAATCAATTTAAAATTTTTTATGGCTGTAAAGATTCAATCATGATTCGATGGACGTTGCAGCCAGGAAATTGTATAAATAAAAATTTTTAAATAGACATTTCGGCGACTATCATCAGGGCAAATATTGTTAAAAATTGTAGTGTAGGCCCTACTACTGGACCACAGTACCGTACTCGCTTATTTAAATATGATAGATCGCTAAATTTCAGTCTACTAGATCGGCGTTTCTCTAGTAGACTGAAATTTAGAGATCTGTCATATTTAAATAAGCGAGTGCGGTTCTGTAGTAAAGTAGTAGGGCATGTTGAGGGTAAATCAACAGACCCGTGGTGCGACTCTTCTATTTAAATTAATAAATACTTGGTATTATGACTGGGTCTAAATGACCTCAGATGTCGAAAAAGACCATAAACAAATTTATAAAAAAAGGTAAAAGAAAGTTGTGTTTTGTGTGACCAACCACTAGAAGCTATAAGCTAGATTAATGATTTTTTTCTTTGATTTCTGAGTTCGAGACTTGTTGATCTTTAGTTGAGAAATCACTTCTGAAGATGACATAAAAGTACCGAAATACGTATTAAGTGTTAATTTATAATTTAATAAATATCTTGAAACAGCTTCCTTAATAAGACGTATTAATAAATGCAATACATCTCTACCGCTCATCTCAGAGGGTGTAGTTCGTTAATTTCTCAAGGCTCTGTTTCTAATTAAGGGTTGAATGCGTTTGTCTTCATTTGCAGAGAAAGAAGTTTTTCCCACGGCAACTCGATAAAAACATTAGGCCTATGTCTTCGTGCTCTCCTACCATCACCACTACTCTGAAATTGTAATTACCTGCTAAGATTGAGAGAGAGAGGGGGAGTGTACCCTTAGTTTACGCGCACCGCCCCTTCCCGTTCCCATTTGGTAAAGCCTTTGTGATTTCAACTTCCCTAAAATGAACGACTCCCTTATGGCACGCCCAACTAATGCCCTGTGAAATATTTCACTTGTTTTTTTAAGGGATGTGATAAATATGTAAGAAAACAAATAAGCGAACCAAATAAATCGTAAAATCCAATTATCTAAGTTAGAAAACGTGATAAGAAAAAAAAAAAAAAAAAAAAAAACTATTGCAAAATCCTTAAGAAAAAATCTGGTGTGACTGGCGCACAGCACACAACTTTCTCTTACCTTCGGTAATCGAAAGTTGTGTTCTGTGCTTGTCACACCAGATTTTTTGTGTCGACATATATTTAGTTCCCGACATTACGGAACATTTGAATTCAGATGTAAAATTTATAAGTGTGGGAAAATATTTATATTTTGTTACCATGGCAACCATTTTTCCTATCTTCCCTATGAAATACAAGAGTAAAGTGGTCTTCAGAAGATTTCAATTGCAAAATGAGAATATACATTTTAAAGAGCATCTAAAAAATAATTGATTTTTGAATTTAAAAAAAAAATCGGAGCAAATTTTGAGAAAATCGAAAAAAACTGAAAAAGTACATCAGTAAAGTACTAGTACTCTTTGGCCGATTTTGATTAAAAGCTTATTTTTCCGGTCCCGGGAGATGTTTAACTTAAATATAAAATTTCAACCTCGTAGCTCAATTCCTTCATGCTTAAAATTGAACACACACACACACCCCCCACACAGACAGACAGACCATGTCGCGAAAACCACTTTTTTGGATTCAGGGGACCTCAAAACGTGAAGATCCATCAACCCCAATCTTTAAATATTATCCCAATATTCTATCTATATATATATATATATATATAATATATATAAATAAAGAGAAAGAAAAAAAAAAAATAAAAAGGAGGAGAAAATTTATGAATTCAGTTAAATTATCTCGGATTGGTAGGGTTCTTTATCCAGGATCAAAACAAAAAAGACAAGACTTTTCTATGACAAAAAGTTTTGGAACGCTGCTTGTTAAGTACTTGTTAAGTAACATGAGTGCATTGAAAATTTTTTAATATCAAAATAATTTAGCCAAGTAGTTATTTAGTCAAATTTTAGTAAAATATTAAAAATAAATTTTTTCACAGTAACACCTAGGGCTAGGCAATAAACTATACACGAATTCACGAATGCTAGAATGTTTAGGTGATTAATTTGCAGAAAGTAAGAGAAAAATATCCTTCGGATTGGGGAGAAACTCTTTTATTTGTTGCTAATTTTTCGACAGTTGGCATATAAATTAATTTCGGTGAATACATTCTTCATTGTCATTAAATAAAAAAATGAAAGTTGACTTGGCGTAAAATTTACTGAATAGATTAAGAAGAAAATAAATTAGAAACTCAGCATCCATGAAATAAAGGAAAATGTGAAAAGAAAAATTCTCTAGTTTTTGAATATAACTGATGGCAGTGGAAGAGAAATGATAAAATCAGACAAAATAAATAATTATAGACCTCAAAATGAGTAAAAGAGATATCATGCTTCTTTTTTTTCGGCATTTCAAGCCATTTAGATTTTAAATGAACTTGTAAATTCGTAGATATATATTGGGGTCCAGGCAGATTCATTTAAATCATTGGGATATCAAATGATTTAAATAAATTCGTCGGACTGCCTGAGATCCGAACCTAAGCCTAGAGCACACTTGGGCGACGCGACGCGACACTTTTTTTTTCGCCGCGAGAAGTTTACATAGATTTCAATAGTAAGGCGCAGCACACCTGGGCGGGGCGACGCGACGCGATGTCGCCCGAATGCTCGGAAGGGTATTCAAGCGACGCGTCGCTGCGCCTCGCTATCTTCGTGTGCGTTCGGGGACTGTCGGTAATGATCGGAACAATTATTTCTACGTTCCGATAACAAAATAAAAGTGTACTGTTTGTCAGGAGTGCATGGTTGGTCATTAATTGCAGCAGGAGTGTTTGAAATATATTTAAAAGATAAATATACAGTATATAGGGGTCTTATAAATATATGATTTAATAAATAATTAAAAAAAAAAACAATTTTTCCCGGCATCAGAGGCCATTTAGGCTCCGTCCGAGACATTTTTAGATCTTGTTCTTATTTTCTTAAATAAAATTTAAAATAAATTAAAAAATATATGTGCGAGCTTACAAAACTTTCGCGTCGCCCAAGTGGGCTCTAGGCTCTACTCTCTGATTGTTAATAGCGACATTTTTCAACATCTCTAACCTCACGGGCACCGAGAGGGAGAGGGGCTATTTTATTAATATATACAATTTTCAGGCCCATTTATTTCAAATGATTGGTAGACAATTCATTTGAAATAAAATTTTCTCGCTTAGGGAAGGGAAGCGAACTCGGGAACTAATTTAAAAAAAATTCAACAATCACTTCATTCCACGACTGGAGATATATATTTTGAAAAGATGAATGGAAATTTGCTTGTCTTTTATTAAAAATATTTATTCCAGAGTGAAAGAGGATCAAAATATACGAAGCCAGTTGCATAGATCAAAAAGGGTTAAGCCTAAATAGAATCTGAATAAAAAATAGGGTATATATAATACAATAGGCCTACAAATAAATAAATGAAAGGAAATACTTTTTTTTTAACAAACAGGTGGATAATCCGTTTATTAAAAAAAAATAGCACGGCTATTGAATTTCAAAATAATACGATATCATAATAACTGCGCACAGAGCAACGCAATTCCTACCTTCAAAGGGAATATAAATTAATTTTTTTTTTTTTATTCTAATTTTTATTTTTTTTTTTTAAGGATAGTATATAATTATTAACATTGACAAATTTCCATTAAAAAAATAAATAAATAGAGAGGGGGTTATATTATTTGTCTTGCTTTACAAAATTCAATTCTTTTGTTTATTTATTTATCCTTTTCTGTTTTTGTGAGTGTCTAGTCTCAACACTCAAAAGAGCTTTTTAATGAAACATTACTCTTTACGTTTCAAGTCGTCTTTTATTCTTATATTAGAATAATCGACTTAAACGATCCATTATATATTTTGTGAATTGTAATTTATTTTAAATGGAGAAAAATTAATTGTTTATAAATTAATTTTTCTCAAAGTTAGAAAAGAATAAAAAATAATAGTATAAGAATTTATTTATTTAATATTTCAAAAGGAGTTTAATTAAAAACATCAAGTAATAAAAAGGGTCAGGGGATTATTTATTCATAGTTTACAATTAAATTGGTTCAGCAACCTTAAACCGGCAGACCGACTAATATTTTATTATTAGCTCTGAAGAAGGCTTTAAATGGGACAGGCCTTAATAAATGAAGTAAATAGAGCTTCGCTCTGTTAAATCATTCTTCATATAAGAAATTATTATTTTGGCAGATGGATAATTAATTTTTATATTTAAATAAATATTTATGCTTATTTCAGTTGAAAAAGATATGAAATGAAGGGGAAATGAATATAAACGCCCTATCTCTTCTCTTTCAAAGGAGGAAGAAGAAGACCACAACATGAATTAACTGTTGCTCTCCTATGATATTAAATTCTTGAGGTCAACAGGAGGAAGAGAGAGAGAGAGGCTTTATATAAAATGAAAAGCAAATAGAAGAGGAACGCAATCGTTTGATTTATAAACAAGCGATATTAAAGATGCTGGTGGCCTAAATGAACTGGATATAAATTCACCATTTAATACGATTTTTTTTTCGCAGCTTAACCAAGTATATGTAAGAAGATTGAGATCATAAAATTGTTTTTTTTAAATATCTAAAGAATGAACATAGATCAGAGGTGTCCAAACTTTATAAAGCAAGGGCCAAATTAGGAAAATAATTTGTTGTGACCACAGGAAACGAAGAAGAGCTTGATTACCGATCGAAACGTTGACAGATAAAATGCTTTTTTTCCTGACCCCATCACATATATCGACCCTGTTATGCATTAGTGTGTCAAGCGCCAAAAAAAATTAAAAATTGAGTTAAGCACGGAATATTGTTTCAATAATAATAATGCTATAATTAATAGTATTTTTTTATGAAATATGTCCTTAAAAAATTTATATTTAATGTTACTTGCACAAATGACAAAAAAAAATCTGGTGTGACTGGCACACACCTTTCTCGCAGACCTTAAGTGATTAATTTGCAGAAAGCACAGCACACAACTTTCTCTTACCTTCGGTAATCGAAAGTTGTGTACTGTGCCTGTCACACCAGATTTTTTGTGTCGACATGTATTTAGTTCCCGACAGTAGGCAGTACAATTGACTTTCAAGATGTAAAATTTATAAGTATGGCAAAATATTTATATTTTGTTACCATGGCAACCATTTCTCCTATCTTTTCTATGGAGTACAAGAGTAAAGTGGTCTTCAGAAGATTTCAATGACAAAATGAGAATATACATTTTATAGAGAATCTAAAAAATAATTGATTTTTGAATTAAAAAAAAAAATCGTTGGAGCGAATTTAGAGAAAATCGAAAAAAACTGAAAAAGTGCTAGTACTCTTTGGCCGATTTTGTTCAAAAGCTTCGTGTCACGTCCCATGGGAGTGTCTAACTCAAATATAAAATTTCAACCTCCTAGCTCTTTTCGTTCTTGAGATATTTTGTTCACAGATACACAGACACACAGACAGACAGACCATGTCGCGAAAACCCACTTGGATTCAGGGGACCTCAAAACGTGTATATCCATCAAAATCTCGACATCGAATTTTTGACATGAAACTAATACGTTCTCTTTCTATATATATTAACATATACAGTATATAGAGGTAAGAGAAAGTAATTTTATATTATCCAATGAAAACAAAAAAACTTTAATGTTAATTTTCTCAAATCTCGGTACCTGGCGCTTGACACACTAATGCGTAACAGGGTCCATATTTAATACTCACAGCCAGTATAGAAATTGAATCTATCATAATATTTGGATACAAATATAAATTATAATAATATGCTTATTGTCAGACAAGTGAATTGAGAAGATTATTGCTTTGAAGCAGGCCAAAAGAAAAGACCGAAATGTCGATATTTTTATACTAATATAATCTAAGATTTCTTAGATTATTAACATGATTTTCTTTCCGCTGATCAATATTTCTCCAATATTTGAAATTAGCTATTACTTGAAGAAAAGCTCTTTGATTCAGATTCAGTAAAAAAAAAAAAAAGAAAGTGAAAGAAGTCTTTCGTTCGTCTCTTCTTAAGATGAATAATTTGCAAACTTGTTCAAACAGTTTAAAAAGTTTTTTTTTTTTTTTTTTTTTTAAAGAATTTAATTAAAGCAGCTGCCAAGCGACTGCATTGATGATTTCCTTTCAAAAGGGAAATCGTGAATGCAAATGGGCAAAATTTTAGAGAGAGAGGGTCTTAAAACGACCGGAAAATTACCAAACCAAACGATAAGAGGTTTCAATTTATTTATTGCTTGTTTACTTTATTTTTTTTTTTTTTTTTTTTTTTTTAAAAAAATCCCCCCTTTTTTCCCCCCCCCCCCCCCCCCCCCCCCCCCCCCCCCCCCACCCTTTTCCGCCCCCTAGGCCCTTTAAAACTTTTTGAAATCCCTTTGAAAGAGATAAAAAAAAATAGGGGGGCCCGGGCTTTTTTTAAACCCTTTGGGATCCAAAGGGGGTAAAAAAAAAAACCGGAGCCCCGGGGGGGCAACCCCCCGCGGTGGGGGGAAGGAGGGAAGCACGCAAACCCCCCCCCCCCGCCCCGAGGGGTTTTTTTTTTTAAAATAAATATATAATTTATATTAAATTGACCAAAAATAAAGAGAGAAGGTCCCTTTGAGGCTTAACCAACCAGTGATGATTCATGAAATTTGTTTTTTGAGAGGAAGAGAGATGAAAGAAATTAATATAATAAAACATGTAAAGAGAGAAGAAATCTCTAATATGAAAATGAATCTTTATCACAAAAAAAAAAAAAAAACTGCTGTAATAATCCCATAGCATGGCTTAAATAGAAATGCCTGGACCTCCAATAGATATAAATAATAACGGTTATCGTCAAAGTCTTAAGTTGCCGAAAAGACTGTGTGAATGAGAAAAAATAAGTGTTAAAAAAAAAAAAAAAAAACTCCCAAATCTTAGGTAATGTACTGCCAAATTGGAAACTTAAAAACTTAGGCTACAAATAAAAATGATATATAAATATAAACAAAAAACCAAACAAAATACACAAAAGTAGATTTAAAAATGTTGGGGTATAAATAAAAAATAATTGATTTGTAAATTTTAATCAAAACTGTAAAGCGAACTTTGAGAAAATTGAATAAAAACTACATCAGTAAAGTATAAGAACAACCGTAATATGCTCGAGATTGGAGCCTTGAGCTTAGGCAACCATAATGCTCAGCTGCCGGAAGTGTTGCCTTAAAAGTAGGATTTAGTTAAACACTTTCGACCGTTGGTTCTCGTTGAAACATTTTGTAAATTAAATATACAAATTAAACACTAGGTTATTTGTTTCAAAGGCTTTATTAATTAAAACCTTTGATACAAATAACCTAGTGTTTAATTTGTATATTTAATTTTAATATTAATCTCCTTAGTCGGCTTTAATTAGACTCAAAATGGACTTATCTACACAAACAGACGGATCCTTTTAGGATTAAGAAATCTCAAAATGTGTATTTTCGTTGAAATCCAGACATCAAAATTTTTTTGTAATTTCAATACATCTATAACAAATATTATATAAGCTTAGACCATATATAGATAAGAGAAAATAAAAATTCATTCTTTAAGAAATCGCAAGTCAAAATTGAAAAAAGTTTAATTTTATATTATTCACTTCTTCAGGACCTTAAGCCAAAGGGGAGTTGGAATCCTCCCTCTCCACCTAAAATCTCGATAATAATATACAAAGCAATCTATTGCTGTGATGTTATTAATATATAATAGTATTAATAAGAGGGAGAAGAAATGAGAGATGCAGCTAAGGATTTTTATTTTATTTTTTATTTATTCAATTCGCACAGCTGTCGTTTCGGTTCCGTGTTTGAACCATCTTCAGAGCTGGCGAAAGGTCATTATGAAAATGTCATAGTGGATTATATACATTGTTGAAAAAACTCGTATACAATAAATATATAAAAGTTTGTTCAACAATGTATAAAATCCACTATGACACTTTCATAATGACTTTTCGCCTGTTCTGAAGATGGTTCAAACACGGAACCGAAACGTAAGCTGTGCGAATTGAATAAATAAAATAAAAAAGAAAAATCTTAGCTGGATCTCTCATTTCTTCTTCCTCTTTTTAATAAAATAATAAATAATATAGGTCTATGTATATATTAAAGAAATTATATAGCCTATATCACGTTAGGGCCGTGAAGAAGATTCATACAATTTAATATTTATTAATTCAAATAGCACACAATTCAAATGCCCAGCTGCACCCTATCTTTTGTCAGCTATTTGAATTAATAAATATTAAATTGTAATAATATAAATATTTTTTAATCGTAAATCTAAAAAAATCATCTCTAAAAAACCAACTACTACACAAAAGGGCCTATTTTTTTGTCTGAGGATTCTTTCTCAAATTAATTAATTTAGCCAAAAGAGAGATATTTTGTACTCTAGTGGTTATACATATAATTTTAAATAGATGAACAAGATGGTTTTTGTTCCATCATGGTTACTTTGAGAAAAAAAAACCTAATTAAATCCCTTGGCGATAAATAAAGTTAAATTAAAAAAGATAAACCTGGCAATAAATTTGTTCTATGGCTGAACAAAATGTCTGACAACGGCTGAAAAAAAAAACGAACGCAAGCGTGTGGGTGGATGGGTTGTGTTTAAGACCCCGAGGCGACGGGAGCGAAGTCATTAGTATATAAGAGAAGAATTAATTCATACTAACGTAAAAAGGGAGAGAAGAAAATAACAAAAAAAAAAAAAAAAAAAAAAAACTTCACTCACTGAGGGTGACAAGTGATGATGTCAACGACCTTTGAAGAATTAAGAAACGGAGGAAAAGAAAAGTTTTCAATTAAATTTTAGACAAGAGTACTAAAGCAAAACTAAATGGCGGAGGCAATAAAGTAAACTCAAAAATCTGGTGTGACTGGCGCACAGCACACAACTTTCTCTTACCTTCGGTAATCGAAAGTTGTGTACTATGCTTGTCACACCAGATTTTTTGTGTCGACATATATTTAGTTCCCGACAGTACGGAACATATGAATTCAGATGTAAAATTTATAAGTGTAGGAAAATATTTATGTTTTGTTACCATGGCAACCATTTCTCCTATCTTCCCTATGAAATACAAGAGTAAAGTGGTCTTCAGAATATTTCAATTGCAAAATGAGAATATACATTTTAAAGAGGATCTAAAAAATAATTGATTTTTGAATTAAAAAAAAATCGTTGGAGCAAATTTTGAGAAAATCGAAAAAAACTGAAAAAGTACATCAGTAAAGTACTAGTACTCTTTGGCCGATTTTGATTAAAAGCTTATTTTTCCGGTCCCGGGGGTGTTTAACTTATATATAAAATTTCAACCTCGTAGCTCAATTCCTTCATGCTTAAAATTGAACACACACCCACACACCCACAGACAGACCATGTCGCGAAAACCACTTTTTTGGATTCAGGGGACCTCAAAACGTGAAGATCCATCAAAATCTCGACATCGAATTTTTGACATGAATCCAATACTTTCTCTCTATATATATTTACATATATACATAGGTAAGAGAAAGTAAAAAGAAAAGGAGGATAAATAAATCAAGAGTCGCGGGAGCGACTCGTCGCCGAGCAAGCGAAAAAAGCAAAGAAACTCTTAATTTTTAATTTGAGAACAATTGCCTGCAATTGATTTTTTAAGAAGTAAAAATTTATTTTGAAAATGTTATATTACCGCCCCAGTTTATTATGATTTAAAGCTTCGGAGTATTTATTTCTCAGGAAGAGGGCAATTTTTTTCAGAAGTAGTGTGATAAATCAACATCTGAGGTTAAATTTGTAAAGCAATCAAATTATAGATAGTAGATGAAAATAAGTATGCTGGGATGATTCACTACACTTATGGAGAAAATAAACCAGCACTTATCACAGTAAAATAATTTATTTTGCAAATATTTCGAATTGCATAATGCAATTCATCTTCAGTGAATCAAATTAAACAAATGTGAAGAGTGTTTGAAAATGATAAAATATTTATTTATTTATTTAATGAATTAAAAATATGATATAACTGGTAAGAAGCCTTTCTGGAATATGGTGAGGATAACATTTCAATGAACAAGTCACTGAGAAAAAAATTATATTTTTATATACGGTATAATAGAAAGAAATAAATAGTTATTTATTTTAAAACAATTTCTCTACAGGTACAGTGAGGGACAATATTAAGTCCCACCCATGCGTTTTCTAATTGTGATTATTTTTCATTGTTTTTTTTTTTTTTTTTTTTATCTAGGTTTGAACCTTGAAAGTTTGTTTCCATTAAAAAATATATAATATTTTTTTAAAAACAATGAAATAATCACAAGTAGAAAACGCATTGGTGGGGCTTAATATTGTCCCTCACTGTACGTTACCTTCACTATTTATATTAGAATGACTTCTCATATCATATTTTATAATTTTCAAGCACGATCCACATTTGTATAATTTGATGCACTGAACATGGATTACGATAGGCAATCCAAAATATTTGCAAAATATATTATTTATTTTACTGGAGATAGCAATCGCTGATTTTTACTTTCTCTTATATGTATATGTACATATAAATATATAGAGAAAGTATTGGATTCATGTCAAAAATTCGATGTCGAGATTTTGATGGATCTTCACGTTTTGAGGTCCCCTGGATCCAAAAAAGTGGTTTTCGCGACATGGTCTGTCTGTGTTTTTGTGTTCAATTTTAAGAATAAGATAGAAGATAGACACCCACCTAGGGCGTGAAAATAAGCTTTTGATCAAAATCGGCCAAAAAGTACTAGTACTTTACTGATGTAGTTTTTCAGTTTTTTTTTTTTCGATTTTCTCAAAATTCGCTCCAACGATTTTGATTAAAATTCAAAAATCAATTATTTTTTAGATCCTATTTAAAATGTATATTCTCATTTTGCCATTGAAATCTTCTGAATCTGGTGTGTTAAACATAAAACGCAACATTCGATTATCGAAGGTAAAAGAAAGTTGTGTGCTGTGCTTTTCTTCATAACCCTTGCAAATTATAAATAACACAATTTGAAATAACTCAACAATAGAAATATTTTTAGGTCGAAGAGCTTGGGGAGAGTAGAGTATAGCCATTAAGATTGTTGCAAGGATAGTGAAACCATGGGTTGGTGGTTCGAAAGGCTGATTTATTCTATTAAAGCGAGACTTCAACCTCTAGGGCAGTGGTTTCCAAACTTTATGTTACAACGCCTCCCTTAAAAATAGTTAATCATATGACGCCTCCCCCCCCCTCTTCTCCATTTTGTAAAATAATACAAAAAAAAAATTTTTAATGCTAAAAAATATAAATTTATATTAAAGCGGAGTTAAAAAAAAATTCCTAGTCATATGCAGTCAAAATTATTGTGACGTTTCGGCCTCCTTAACAGCCGGAGGCGAGAATAAATGAAATTTTAATTTTGAAATTAAAATAGTCATTTTTCATTCAAAATTAAAATTTCATTTTTGTAGTGTAATGAAAAAAGACAATTTTAATTATGAAATTCACATGCCATTTATTCTCGCCTCCGGCCCTGAAGATGGCCTAGACTAAACGTCACAATAAAAGAAATAATTTTGGCTGAGTTTGTAAAATTGCTCGCTGTGGCCAACATTCGCGCCTCCCTTTAGACTAGTCCGCGCCTCCCTAGGGAGGCGCGCCTCACAGTTTGGAAAACGCTGCTCTAGGGTTTCGGCTGAGATTTAATTTTGAATGCAATTTTTAACAAGGATATTTTCCCTCTCTTTTCAAAAAGTCTATTAAGCATCTAATCACAAAGAAAATACGTGATTAAAAAATGCACGGACGAGCAAATTTCTCTAACCCTAGAGTGTGTGGTATTAGTAATTCTAGGGTAGTATTTGCTAAGTTGTGTCAGCTGGCCTCATTCCACCCCCATCAGATAAGCTGAATTTCAAGAACTCAGGCCTCTAACTCCCCACCACCATCACCATACAAATCACCTTATTAGAAATTCCCTTCAATTTAAAATCGACCGCAATTCGCAAGTTGATTTCCTACTACAAATATTTTTTTTTAGCCTCCAAAAAAATTATTTTATGTCCAACATAAAATATTTGAAAGTATTTAATGAGCCGCAAAGTTTTTTAGTTAACTAGTGAATTCCAATTAATAGTCTTGGTCTCGGAATATAATACTAGAGTTGTTCTAGAACAACTTCTAATGGAGTCTTTATTTGAAACAAATGAGCAAAGTTGATCGGAGTTAAATTTCCTGGTGCTGGTGGGTGGACTCAGTGGCTGATTAGGATGAAACTTCAAACTACCAACATACAATTTCAACAAGTTTAAAAAAAAATATTATTTTATGTCTGACATAATGAGAATAAAATATTTGAGAAAATTTAATGAGGCTCAGGTTTTTAATAAACAATTCCCTTTAAAAAGGGAATAGGGAAAAAACCCACTCTTGCCCCTAATCCTACTGAATCGTGTTCTAACGGTTTTTCGAGACGCGCACCTTAAGTGACTATTTTCTTATATAAATGTCAGAATGATGGATAGAAGATGACAGAATATTATAAATTTGTTGATATTTTAAAGGACAGAACATACTTAAGGTTGTCATAGCAACCTTACAACGCATGTCTGTGTCCTTTCAGGTTTCAGACGATGCTTGTTATATTCATGTACGAAAAAGAGGACTGACTGCCTCACTCTAAAGCTTTTATACATGTACTTGTATATGCAAAATAAAACCCTAAGACATACATACAGGCTCTGTTTTGCCATTAGAGATCTCTCTTTCCTTTTTCTTTTTTGTGTACGTGTCATCAAAAGTGTATGAAGGAGGAATAAAAATAACCCTTTTATTTTATATAAGTCAGAAAAAAGAAAAATAGTAAGGGCCGGTTGATTGATGTATGGGCAGCTAGTTGACCTATAGCTAGTGTGTAATGCAAAAACCCTCTTCCAGGGAACAAATCCTCTTTTGTGAAACTAACAATTTTTACATTGCATAACCATTTGGTACCCAAATGTCTTAAATAAAATCATCCGAGTGCCTGGGTTCCGAACCCGCGACCCTTGATATACAAAGCCAGCAAGCTAACCCCTACACCAAGCCCGAGGGCTCGGGTATAGTTAACAAATAATTGCCCTGATGAAGGTCCTGATTGGCGACCGAAACGTCGGCGAATAAAAAATAAAATAAAATATTTTTTTATTTAATCTCTTGACTGCAAAATTTCCTTTGGATCCCGATTATACTATATTTAATTGAGATAACCGATACCTTTAATATTTTTATTTTTATTATTATTTTAATGAATAAAATATAAATTTAATTAGGTATTTGTCTCTCTCTTTCTCTCTCTCCCTCTTCCATGTTTGTTTAAGAGGGTTTTATTTATTTGCCTGGCTTGTCTATATTTATTAATAATATTTATTTTAACTCTGGCATTTGTGATTGTTTATCTTTCATTAAGTCCACACATATATCTCTATAGAATGCACGTATTTTATTTTAATTTTTTTTACGTAGGCCTAGATAGTTTTTGTTTGATACTAACCCCGCGAAAAATTTCTATCCAGCCAAATTTTTGACCCTGAACTAACTTGGGGGAAGGGGAGAGGAGGGGCATAAAACCTAAAAAATTTAGGAATTTTTTCAGTTTTTATTTTGTTTTTTATCTCGTAAACTAAGCATATTTTGTACACCATAGTACTATACAAAGTTGTAGAGCATTAAATTTGCTAAAATTTGGTTGATAAAAAAGAATTTCCAGACCCAATATTAACCGAGATACGGCCGATCAAAGTTAGACAAAGTTTTTCGAAATGTAAAACAAATACAAAATTTGATCGGCCGTATCTCGGTTAATATTGGGTCTGGAAATTCTTTTTATCAACCAAATTGTATGCTCTACAACATTGTGATGTAATATGGTGCACAAAATATGCTTACTTTATGAGATATAAGCGAAAAACTGAAAAAAGTACACAAATTTTGAGTCCCCCCATCCCATCATAAGTTAGCACAGGGTCTTCGAGGGCGAAAACTTAGGATAAACATCCTAAATAACCTATAAAAATTTCTAAAAACTAATGGGGGCTCAACACATTATTAATAAATAAATAGTGTCTATATGTCCGGTGTATCTACAGAGCAGGTTGGCAAGAATAAATGAAAATACAATTTCAGCCATACACATTCGCATGAACGGATCGCTCAAGAGGACAACGAAGGTAAAAAGGAAAGTGGTCTAGACAAGGAGCCGAAACGTCAGCCTTAATAGGCTTTAATAAAATACATTTGGCTGCGGAATGTCTCGAAATTTTTATTTATTTTTTTACTTCGCCTCAACAATACTTTCAACCACCAAGACATACAACACAATTCAATGAAATAAATATTTTTAAAATCTAAACGAGGAGATTAATAGAAACTTTGTACTTAAATTTGTTGACTGACCGAAAAGTAAGAAAAATGAGTCGTTTAATTACTATAGGCCCCCCCCCCCCCCCCCCCCCTACTTGTGGAGGACGATAATAAAATTCTGGCTGGTTATACAAAAGATAGTCCAATCATCTTTTGTTAGCCTATAAAAATATTGAAAAAAAAAGTTGAGTAAAAATGTTATTTTCTAAAATTCAATTTGTAAATTAAAAAATTTGCATCAGTAATTTAGATTAAATTTAATTACGATTCAATTTGAAATTAAAACAGGATAAGGGAGGAGAGAAGGCTTCCTACCATAAAACAAAAAGCATATGAAACCACCAACACAAACACTGGGAAATAAACAGAGGAATCCCCAAAGGGCTGGACTCTCCATTTCGTGTCCGAGAAATAAATCATGAATAAACTTGACCTATACACATTGCAACGAGCAACGACTAACTGACAGAGAAACAGACAGACATGCAAGGAAGGAAGGCTTGCTTATTTAGATTTCCTCCTAAACACTTGTGTATAAAGCCCAAACGGAAAATAGAGACAGTTACAACAAGCTAAAAATTTTATATTAAATATAAAGTTATCTATGCGTCACTAAGGGACTAACTAGAGCATATTAAAAAATAAGTGGTTGGACTAAGCCGAGCGAACATTTGCCCACTATTCTAAAAAATAATTATAGTAGGCCTATATACTACACTATTTTATTAATAAAATCAACGGAACTGTAATAAACAGTCAAAAAATCACATCCAGTTTTTTTTTAATGCAGACCAGTGTAATCAATTCACTTTCCTAATATAAATATCAAAAATCTGGTATGGTACGCACAGCACACAACTTTCTCTTACCTTCGGTAATCGAAAGTTGTGTACTCTGCTTGCACACCAGATTTTTTGTGTCGACATATATTTAGTTTCCGACAGCACGGTACTTTTGATATTTTTTTTTTTTTTTTTTTATTTACCTCCGGTCACTTTTGATATTCAAGATATAAAATTTATATGTGAAAATATTTATATTTTGTTACCATGGCAACCATTTCTCCTATCTTTTCTATGGAGTACAAGAAAGAGTAAAGTGGCCTTCAGAAGATTTCAATGACAAAGTGAGAATTTACATTTTAAAGAGCATCTAAAAAATAATTGATTTTTGAATTAAAAAAAAAAAAATCGTTGGAGCGAATTTAGAGAAAATCGAAAAAAAAAACTGTAAAGGTGCATCAGTAAAGTACTAGTACTTTTGGTCGATTTTGTTCAAAAGCTTCGTGTTACGTCCCATTGGGGTGCCTAACTTGAATATAAAATTTCAACTTTCTAGCTCTTTTCGTTCTTGAGATATTTTGTTCACAGACAGACACACAGCGCACATAGCACAGACAGATCATGTCGCGAAAACCACTTTTTTGGATTCAGGGGTCCTCAAAACGTGTATATCCGTCAAAATCTCGACATCGAATTTTTGGCATGAATCCAATACTTTCTCTCTTTTTATATTAACATATATATAGGTAAGAGAAAGTAAAAGACACCCCCCAAAATAAAAGATAAAAATTATGTACTTTTCAATAATAAATTCATTTTTTTTTTTTTTTTTAATTAGGCTACATAATGCAAATGAACAATTTTATTTAATGGATAAATAAAATAGCCTATCACTTGTGAGAGAAAGAGAGTTCAGAAAAATTGAGAGAGTGTAGAAGAAAGAGGAAAAATACATCTGCCTCAGGCAGACAACTTCAGGGGTGATCTATCAATTGACGATGACATCAAAAGGACAAAAGAGACTACATGTCTGTCTGTCGATCGACAAAAACCACCAAAAGACATTGAATATTTCAATAAAAATAAAAACACAAAAAGAAAACACACTTGAATTAAACTTAATATCAAAATAAAATACAAAGTGAATTCCGAAACCATATGATTGGTAATTTCAGAGAACACCCTAAAAAAACATTTTTCAAAATTTGTATTGTATTATTTAATATCTTTAAACACTTGTGTATAAAGCTCAAATAGAAATTAGAGACAGTTTCAACAAGCTGAAAATTTTATATTAAGCCTAAATATAAAGTTATCAATCCGTCACTAAGGGACTAACTAGAGAGAATGTAAAAAAATAAATGGTTGGACTAAGACGACCGAATAACTTTGCCCACTATTATAGAGCGAAATTTTAAATTTCGGATTAGAAATTAACAAATCAAAGTTCCCCTTCACAAATTAAAAAAAAAAAAATATTTTTTATTGAATAAGGAACGCAATGACCATGGTACCCAGCAGAAAAAAAAACTTATAATATTTCGTTGACGTTTTGGGAACGCATTGTTCTCATCCTCAAGACCTATAGTCATCGAATATTTATTATGATATAATTATAATTATATATAGGCCTAAACTAAATTAATAAATTTTTTATAGATGGTTGTAAAGAAAATCAAATTTTATTTAAAAGTCCGTCGAGCAAAAATAATTTTCAAATAAACCAGGGATGTTCGGTTAAAACCACTGGTTTAAACATCGTATTTATAGCATGACCGCAATACTTTCTTCCTTTATCAACTTATATAGATGAGATAAATTAATACATATATTAATAGCATAAAATTGAAAAAAAAAATATTGTGATTAAAACCAATTTTGGATGGTTTAAACCACTATTGACCAGTGTCTTGGTCAAAATCTAAAAAAAAGTGGTTATTTAACAACTCTGAAATAAACGGATAATATGGAAAATTATTTATTTTTGACCGACGGTCTTTTAAATAAAATTAAATTAATAAATATTCGATGACTATAGGTCCTGAGGATGGAAGCGATGCGTTCCCGAAACGTCGACGAAATAAAATAAGTTTATTTCTGCTGGCTGTGCAGCTCATAGTGTTCCTTATTCAATCATCACCATAGCCATTTCTATTCTTAATTTATTTTTTATTTATTATGTCAATGTGGAGCTATATTTTATAATTCAGTAAAATTAAGAATTAAGAAAAAAAAATTATTATTTCATATATATTGTACAAACACTCGTTATTATCGCTTTACAAAATTTATATAGGCTTAGTAATAGATTATAGATAAAGGCCGATAGGCAAGAGAAAGTATAAAAGAAAAAAACTTGGGCTTTTAATAATCAAAGCTGCTAACAGTATGGGAATATGAATATTTGATAAAACCGCTAAGAGTATGCAATTCAAGGAAATGTTTAACTCGCAAATTACCCCGAGGTGAAGTTAAAGATAGTGACAATTTCAATATTGATAATGTTAAAAGCAAAAAGATTTCGGGCCGTATTCCAGTTCAATGACAATTTATTTAAATCATTTAGATTTCAATTGTTTGGCTCGAGATGTCGGAAAGAAAAAAAATATTTTCTGGTCAAAAAAAGATCATTTTGATATTACATGAATGAGAGTTTGTGTAATCGAAATTATTTAAAAAAAAAAATGATTTCTGAAGAAGGAACAATCTATGCCGAAAACGGTGAAATAAAATGACTGCACTACAGACGACTGAATATTAATTTTGTTTCCAAATAAGACTTAAAAATTAATCATTCATATAGAGCATATTGACAAGTATTGACAAGTTAGGAAGTGTATGTACAGAAGAATCAGAATATTTCACTCATTAAGATTACAATAATTTTTTGTCGACTAATATTCGTTGGTTTTATGCAAAATAATATTATATTAGTGGTTAATAATTATATTATAAGGTCAAAATGACCTAAAACAAAATTTATTTAAAGCATAAACACGAACATGATAAATCTCTATCATATTAAGCTTATACAAAATATTTGCCTCTATAATATATGCAGATAAAATACTTTCTCTCTATATATAATTCATTTATAGGGTAAGAGAAAGTAATAAAAAAATCATACAACGATGGCAAGATAGCAGCAATGATTCGACCGACACTCATATTAAGGAATAATTATATTTAATATTAATTAGAAATATATTTCATCGACAGAAATATACTATTACCCTTAAAGAGAATAAAAAATAAATAATTAGCAATTTCGAATAGGAAATACCTAGGTAAAAGCGAGGAGAATGGAGCAGCGTGGGTCCGGGGCGACCGCCTGCCATCATGGATGCCAACGAACTGAGAGCGGCTTGGATTTCTTCCGAAGAGCAACACAGATTGAGCACTTAATAAGGTGGCTTCCCCACTACTGATGTGACCTTGCATCTTGACTAGTCTCCAGAGCGGGTGAATTATGGCGCCCAGAGATCAAGCCCTCTGATTGGTTAATTAGAAAAATGGAGAAATGGGGCTCAGAGAGGGGGAAGAGTGGGAGAGAAGGGGAAGAGGTCGTTGAAATAAAAAAAAGGAATGGAGGGGCGACTCCTATTGTCTTTATAGTTGGAGTTGGGAGGGGGAATAGTGGGCGATCCTATTATTTAAATAAAAGGGGAGTCAGGTAGTGAAAATAGAAATATTTAATAGTAAAATATTAAGAATCACAAGCAATAGAGACAATAAACACGTCCTCTATCATATTTATTATGAGTGTTTTAACTACTCAAAAGATTTTTAAACAATTGGGCGATCCAATTATTTAAATAAAAGGGGAGTCAGGTAGTGAAAATAGAGTCGATATTTTTAATAAGCATCAAATTTAAATATTAAGAATCACAAAGCAATAAAGACAATAAGCAGGTCCTTATGTCGTTTATTCTCAAAAGATTTATTTTGTTTAGAGATATTTATATTTTTTACTTTCTCTTACCTCTATATATATGTTAATATATATAGAGAATGTATTGGATTCATGTCAAAAATTCGATTTCGAGATTTTGATGGATCATCATGTTTTGAGGTCCCCTGAATCCAAAAAAAGTGATTTTCGCGACATGGTCTGTCTGTCTGTGTGTATGTGAACAAAATATCTCAAGAACGAAAAGAGCTAGGAGGTTGAAATTTTATATTTAAGTTAAGCACCCCCTGGGACCTGACAAGAAGCTTTTGAACGAAATCGGCCAAAGAGTACTAGTACTTTACTGATGCACTTTTTCAGTTTTTTTCGATTTTCTCTAAATTTGCTCCAACGATTTTTTTTTTTAAATTCAAAAATCAATTATTTTTTAGATTCTCTATAAAATGTATATTCTCATTTTGTCCTTGAAATCTTCTAAAGACCACTTTACTCTTGTACTCCATAGGAAAGATAGGAGAAATGGTTGCCATGGTAACAAAATATGAATATTTCGCCATACTTATAAATTTTATAATTTAAATATACTGTACTGTCGGAAACTAAATACAGTATGTCGACACAAAAAATCTGGTGCGACCAGTCACACCAGATTTTTTTTATTATGTCTTTTCGACATTTCAGGCCATATATAGACAAATTATTTTGATAAATAAATAACTAATCTAATATATCATTTGTAAATAATGTACATATTAATAGTATATTTTTTTTCTCTTACTGGTTAATTTCTTATTATCAAACCCTAATACTAATGGACTTGCAACTAATGGCCTCTTCCCTCCAGGGTGGATATACCATTCAGCCGGAAGGTCATTAAATATAGGATACAGGTAATTTCATTTGAAATTGGGTTAAATTAAATCCAATTGTTTAAGATTTACGTTGACACAATACGAACCCTCTCTCCTAACCTCCTCTTTTATTGTTACTAAATGTAATTAGATTAGAGGGCCAATGACTGTTTGGATTTCATTAGAGACGTTAGTTATTATATTAATATATTCATTAGAATTATTAAGCACCAGGGGAGGAACAAGAAATAAGCGTGCGTCTATTTTGAATTAATTAAATCTCAAGGCGACAGTATAAAATCAAAGTAAAGCTGTTCAAAAATGAATTTCTCAATTATAACGTGTGACCTGTAAGATGAATGAAAAGACTGTATGTGTGTGTGTATGTGAGTGTGAGTGTGAATGGGAAAAAAGTGTGTATTTTAAAATGACTCACCCCACAGGCGGGTTCTCTGGAGTCCAGGACAAACACTGTGTTATTGGTGTACCGGAAAAAAAGATCTTCCAAATCTGAAAAAGATAAAAAAAAAGCTTTTAGAATCTTTTTTTCTCTCCTTTTAATATTAGAGCAGGTGCTACTTTTTTTTTATTTTCTTTAAGATATAAATATTTAACGAACTTTTAAGTGATTCCATTTAATCAGTACTGAGTGAAATGCATATGTTATCTCTGGAATCACAACTAGCAAGCAAGCAGCCACCCCCTCTCCACTACCACCATCCGGTTGGTTTGAGGTTAGATTTAATTAAAATTGCAAAAGACTCGTCACGAAAAGAGAGAGACTGGTTACTTTTCGAGGAAAAAAATTAGGTCAAGAATTTTATTAAAAATTCTAAAATAATCCCCTTCTGAATATCGAGGGAAAGTTTGAAGGGAGAGAGAGAGAGAGAGAAGTTAATTAAGTCCCCTAGGGTCAAATCAAACCCAATGCAATTGAATAATTAGAGTGAGAAAGAGAGAGATAACAAAATAAAGCGGAATTTTCATGTAAATTATCAGGGAGGCTCTTATAACTTATGAACTTTTTTTTTTTATTCGTGAAAGCTTAAGGCTGAGAATTTTAATAAATTCAATAAATTATCTCTCTATTTGTCTAACCAAATAAGAAGTTAGAAAATTTATTAAGCAAATATTTTGACGCTAGCTATCATCAGAGGTGAAAGACTGTGTTTTTTGTAGAGACCGACCGAAACAAGATTTTCAGCCGAAACCGAATTTTGGCTTCAATTTTAGTTTCGAAACCGAAACTTGTTTTAAACTTTTACTTAAAATTTCCTATACAAAATTCATGTCAGTTTACTTTTTTTATTTTTTAGTAAATTTTCCCTCGTGACTCTTGTGAATAACCCAGGGGCGTATATAGAATTTTTTTTGGGGGGCCCGAACTCAAAAATTTTTCTCCGGAAAATTTAAGAAACTAAATTTTTTTCACACGAACTTTTTTGCGGAACATTTTTTCTTTTGCGGAACCAAAGTTTTCCATCCTGCGGAAAAATTTGTTGCTTTGATGTCTGTATATCCCTATATATGTATGTTTGGGAAATTTCGGGGGGGGGGGGGGCTCGGCCCCTTATATACGCCCCTGGAATAACCACTCCATTTTTAAAGTGGAACTTTTATTTGATCGCCACAAATTTTTTCGTTTCTCTATCAGCATGTCGCGTTACAAGCCGTGACGTCAAAGGCCGTAACGCTACAAGTTATGACGTCACAAGCCGTGGCGACAAAAATAAGAAAGTTGAAATTTAATATTCCTTCTTGCGAAAATCATTTGACTTTTTTAGTCTACGAGTCTCATCCCATCTTTTTTCAAACTCAGGTTTCGGCTGGTTTTTGGCCCAAACCGAAACTTCAGTCGGTTCCTAGATTTTTGCACTCATTTTATAGAGAAGGTCGGCTCTGAATACAGTTACCTCAGAAGAAGATAATATCTTCTCAAATTATGTGCCTTGAGTTTAGACAACCAAAACACTTGTCGATCTGAAGTATTGGCTTAAAAGGAGGCATTTTCGATCCTATTCGAAACCCAAGGGATTACAAGAAAAAGTATCGAGATTTTGAATTATCAAGAGCAGCGGTTCCCAATCAGTGGGCCGCGAGCTTATTGGAACTAGGTCGCGGACATCCATGGAAAAATAAAAATTATATAAGCCAATATATACACTGGACCTCAGCGGTTTTTTTACGGAAAAAGTGGGTCGCACACCAAAATAGGTTGGGAACCGCTGATCAATACAGTATGTATCAGCAGCTCCCATAAATTATATATATAGCTTCTTATCTTTTTTTTTTAACCACCTTTCCACAGCCGCGATCATTTTTTTTCGGACACAGTAACGTACTTCTGCTTTGCACTTTTCGTGATAATCCTTATACCTATATAAATATATAGGCCTGATGATTCTTTCTTCATCAAAACGAGTATGAATACGGGTATATCTCTCTTGGAGATTAATAGTAAATTTTAAAGATCATCTATCAATTTTATTTACGCACAAATAATTAACAAATCGATCACTAAGTGAAAATAATAATAATAATAACAATAAAACATTGAAATTAAGTAGTGCTTGTGTAGAACATGACAACTGAAATTTGCCTTTCCTCTCTCTCTTCTCTTCAATTTGAATAAATTATACACAACACACAGGGAGAGAGAGAGAGAGAGAATATGACAAATGTAAATTTACCATTTAACACCATAATACGTTTCAGTGAAGATGAAAAGAGTCTATCCATTTAAAATAAGCCATGAAAAGCGGCGGTCTGTTTTTATAAAGCCGACTATTTTTAGCTGAATAAAAAGAATTATTCGTCTTCTTCTGACTTTTTTTTTTGATAACTCTAAAATAAATAAAGAGAATTGGATTAAAAATTAAGAAAACGGCGACAAAAAGTAAAGAAAATAAGTGATGATTTGGTCAGGAAGGAAGTTTCCTTCCGTTGTATTAAAGATAGATTATAATGGAAAGATGGAGATATCAGACAAATTGGAATGCTTTAGATTTATCTTTGATATTGGGCATATAATTTTATATGAAGCAAATAAATTTTATTATTGACAAATCTTGCTTCAATCAAATGCACACTTTGCATTATGTGTATAGTTTCCAATAACTGAAGATGGCCAAATAAATTAAGGCCGAAACGTCTTACTTATTCGCCTAGAGAACTAACAAGCAAACTCATCGCACTTGTGAAGAGAAGAGGCGGAAGACTGTCTAAGAAAGAAACCAGAAGAAATGACTAGGCTAATAGTTTTGAATTAAAAATCCGTGAAAAATTTTCTAAATTCGGAGTAAAACTATTAAAGAAATCTCCTTGACACACCTCTTTTAATTTTTGTGATGCACTATTTTTCTTAGTGCTTTACTGCTTATTCTGCACCCGTTATCAAGTACTGTGCACATGCTCCGACTCAAGTGAACTAACCAGGAACTAACTAACCGTCACGAGCGTTACGTGCCTTTATATACAACGACGTCAGCGCCATTTGTAGGCATTCCTATGAAGTTAGATTCAAATTTTCCTGCCATTTTCACTCATTCCCATGAAGTCACAATCAACAAAGCAAGTTTTACATAAAAAGCATGATGTTACAAGTTTTTTTTTTTTTTTTATTTAAGGTCTTTTTCGGCAACGAAGGCCATTTAGACCACGTCTCTATTTATTTCAAATTATAAATTAAAATAAATTGTCGCATGAGACGGATGTGAAGCGCGACCCTTGGTATAGAAGGTCAGCATGCTAACCTACACCAAGGCCCGAGGGCTCAAAAAACCTATTGTAACATCATGCTTTTATGTAAATACATACTTGCTTTGATGATTGTGACTAACTTCATGGGAATAAATGAAAATGGCTGGAAAATTTGTATCTAACTTAATAAGAATGCCTGCAGATGGCGTTGGCGTATATAAAAAGGCACGTAACGGTCATGTCGTTAGTTAGTTCACTTGAGTCGGAGCAAGTACACAGTACTTGATAACGGCTGCTGAATAAGCAGTCCAAACGTTGTACAGTATTTATATTTTTAATAAATAATTAATAACAAAATGTGGTCTATAATTAAAAACTCCCATAATAGATTATTGAAAATATTTTACGTTTTTGAAATTAATCTTTGGGTGATAAATTCTGGATAAAACGGTAGAAAGAATTTTCTATAGAAGCATGAGATATATGACTATTAAAAGTAACAATTGGAAGACATCAAAATGAATGCTTTGTCTTCAGAAACATAATGGATGTATAAAAATTCCATTTTCTTCTCTATTAATTATGGTCAGATTAAATTTAGCAGTTTATCAATAATTGACTGTGTAAGATTAATGAGAAGAATGCTGGAGGTTTTTATTTTATTCTAAAAAAAAAAAAAGGAAGAGAAAGAGAAAAGAATCGTGGGGGTTGGGAGTTGATTCATTTCCCTTAACAAACTGCCACTGTGGGTTGTCAGTGCATTTCTTGGTCTTTGCCTTAGTTTGGAAGGGAGGAAAAAGAAGATCCTTCTCATTCATATGCATGAAGGTCCAGGAGACGTTTTCGTCTGCTTGCTATGTGTATGTATATGTGAGAAGGGGACATACCACGCACATACAGACCCACACAGAGAGCAGTCTTTTCGCTTTCTATTTGTCCCAGGAAATTAAAACAGCTCTCTCTCCTCCTTTTCCATGTGCTAATTTTCTAAATATTTAATTCAAGAACTAAAATTAAACCACTTATATATTTGATCCCATTTGGTACGAACGTAATGCGTGCGATTCTCTCTCTCTTTCGCTCTTCGATTTAAGAAAATCCCGCTCTAAATTATTAACCCTTGTGCTTAAATGAAACTTTTACAAAACAGGGGATCCGTATTCTCTACAATATATATAATAGAGGCGTATGAGCTATGATTAAAACTTTGCGAGCCTTTTAATAAAAACTTCACTTACACCGTTTATTCTATGACCAAGGTTCACCAGATATATATATCGATAATTAGATAACTACAAAAAATCTTATACACCTCCAAAAGTCCGGTTCATTGATTACTCGATTCGACGGCTATGTGAAACCGGATTCTAACCATAGGCGCATATGTATTGAGACATAAACAAAATATGCAATTCTTTAGTTGTCAACTGTATCCATTCAAATCCGCTTAACGTACCGTAAAGGGATACAGTTGAACTAAAGAATTGCATATTTTGTTTATAAGTTGGCAAAATGTGCAATCATTTAATTGCCAACTGTCCCAATACATGCGCCTATGGTTAGATAAATCCGGTTTCACACAATTTTTTTTTTTTTTTTTTTTTTTTTAATAAAATAATATTTTTAATTGGAAATTTTCAAATCGAACTAATAGAAGCCGGACAATGCGAATGTGTTACTGTATATGTTTGTTCTGGGGAGAGATTATAGGCCTTATCCAAGTACGGATCCAGAGGTGTTTCTCGGGGGGGGGGGGGTAATCTGGTGTGACTGGTCACACAGCACACAATTTTTTCTTTCAGTAATTTAAAGGCGCATTTTGTAGTTGTTTGTCAGAATATAAATACAAATCAAATTTTACAAGTATTAATTTTTAAAATTTTATATTGAAAATAAATTTTTTTTCGAAAAAAAAGTATTTTTTTTTAAATCTCGAGGGGGGGGTATTACCCCCTTTACCCCGCCCCCTTATATCTGCCCTTGGCCTTATCCCCCTTCTTTGATAAAATACTATTCGGTACATCAGTAAAAGATAATAGTAATTTTTCGTTAATAATAACATTATTATGAGTAAGATTATCAAAAAAAATTTTTTTTAAGAGATTATTAAGAAGGCTACATAAACTTCAGAGAGGTCTGTCTATATACAATTTTATATTATTTTCATATTTTTATTATTTCATTGAGTTTTTCTAATTATCTTTTAAGGTAAAACAAAACAGAAAATAATGATATGCATAATATAAAATCCGACATTTTTAAGAAATAATAAAAAAAAAATCTCGACTAAAACCAATTTCATGTATATATAATAAATATATATATATATATATATATATATTTAAGAATGATACTAATAATAATAATATAAAAAAGTTTTCAGCTTTATTAAAGTCGTTCTTTAGGTAACACGTTTTCGTAACAGTTTTTGATTAAAAATTTTCCCCTTTTCAATATTGAGAGTAATTTAAAAAAAAAAAAATCAATAGAAAATTACAATTCTCTTTTTTATTTATGGTCTTTAATCAATCGATACATGAGCAAAAGGGGAGTGAGTACGTAACAAGAGAAACCTTTCAATGGAAACATGAAAACAATAAAGAAGGTTAAATAAAGGGAAAGGGTAAATTATTTCCAATTAAACCATCATTTTGTATGATAATCGAGTGTGGTTGTTTTTTTTTTTTTTTTTTGCTCTCAAAGAAAATTATTAATTTAATTTCAAAATAGTTTTTGAATAAAAAAACGACTTTAAATAATAGATAGGGTGCGTTCGAATTGGCGCATTTAATTTAAAATATTTTTAATTAAATATTTAAAAGTATAAACTACTAGACAGGTCCTAATTTCCAAAGTGAATTCGGAAGGAGGAAGATGAGACTGTAATCAAAGAATATAGAATACGGCAAAGAGCATTATCCTTACAACAATACACTCGTATAAAGCGTTAGCCACTAACTGACTGTTCCTGTG
Source organism: Euborellia annulipes (assembly GCA_023213315.1). NCBI lineage: Eukaryota > Metazoa > Arthropoda > Insecta > Dermaptera > Anisolabididae > Euborellia > Euborellia annulipes. Next base: position 32,152 of record JAKCPI010006490.1, on the reverse strand, counting down.
TGTATGTACTTGTTCTCTCGCTGATTGGCCAGATTTACAAGAAATGAAATTAGGGAGAGAAATTTAAAACTTAAAGTTAGAGAGGGAAATTTAAAACTTTAAAATTTTGCAATCGCTCGCCGAAGACCCCCTGACAAGTGGTAAAGCCCGCCTTTGGCCACTTGTTATAAATAAAAAGCTCCAACCCGTGGATCAAAGAGAAGATAGCTTCTGGGATCCAGGGTTCGCTTCCCGTTCAAAGCGAGAAAAATTTATTTTTTAATTGGATTGCCTTCCAATCAATTGAAATTAATAGATGTAGGGTCTAAATGGCCTTAAGGACAAAATAAATAAATAAAATAATAAATTAATAAGTAAATTTTATCTAAATATTTAGGTAGGAGAGAAGAGATGATTTTTTAAGAGATGATTTTTTTACTTTCTCTTACCTATGTATATATGTAATATATACCGGGTGGGCCATTAGTGCGTGGACGGGAGATTGTGGACTTATTAACGGACATTTTTAAAATTTGTTGATCGCACATAATGTGGGGCCTTTAGGGCTACAAATTAAAAATATTTTTGTTCCAATTGCACCTCATATACAGGGTGGTCCATATCAAAGTTATGTTTTTTTAAATGGAACGCCCTATATATTATTGCATATTGAATTCTACGGCCAATTTTAGTATGAGTTTATGTCATGCAATGTATTCTAAAATAAACCGTTTAGCCGCAAATCGGGCTTTAGTGAAAAAACTGCTGTCTGGAAAAAATTGAATATCTCGCGAACCATAAAACTTAGGGAACTGTTCTTTTGTGAGGTTACTAAACATGAAATGTACTAATGTAGGCCAGATGGGGAACCCGGAACTATTCTTGTGTTGGGAGATATGGCCATGCCAATTTGGAAAATTTCAATCATGGATAACTTCATTTTTTCAAATGGAACATGCTACTTTTTTTATGCCATGGGACGTGAAATTTAATTATCTTTCAGCTGATATAAGGTTGTCTATATCTATCTTTGGTAGTTTTCTTTTTATTCCAAAATATCTGATAACGAAAAAAAAAAAATATTTATTATAGACAAAATAATTGAAAAAAAATCCAAACGCAAAACAAAATTGTAATAAATGGAAAAAATATGCTAAATATTCGAAAATGTCTTTAAATTTCCCTTAAAATCATTTATTTGAACTTCTCGAAAAAGAAATTAGGGTTATGTTCAGGTTAGGAGGTGCGCCATCTTGTTGACAAATCATAACCCGAATTTGAGCAAGCGAGTCTTTGAGAAGTTCAAATAAATGATTTTAAGGGAAATTTAAAGACATTTTCGAATATTTAGCATATTTTTTCCATTTATTACAATTTTGTTTTGCGTTTGGATTTTTTTTTCAATTATTTTGTCTATAATAAATATTTTTTTTTTTTTCGTTATCAGATATTTTGGAATAAAAAGAAAACTACCAAAGATAGATATAGACAACCTTATATCAGCTGAAAGATAATTGAATTTCACGTCCCATGGCATAAAAAAAGTAGCATGTTCCATTTGAAAAAATGAAGTTATCCATGATTGAAATTTTCCAAATTGGCATGGCCATATCTCCCAACACAAGAATAGTTCCGGGTTCCCCATCTGGCCTACATTAGTACATTTCATGTTTAGTAACCTCACAAAAGAACAGTTCCCTAAGTTTTATGGTTCGCGAGATATTCAATTTTTTCCAGACAGCAGTTTTTTCACTAAAGCCCGATTTGCGGCTAAACGGTTTGTTTTAGAATACATTGCATGACATAAACTCATACTAAAATTGGCCGTAGAATCTCATATATGCAATAATATATAGGGCGTTCCATTTAAAAAAACATAACTTTGATATGGACCACCCTGTATATGAGGTGCAATTGGAACAAAAATATTTTTAATTTGTAGCCTTAAAGGCCCCACATTATGTGCGATCAACAAATTTTAAAAATGTCCGTTAATAAGTCCACAATCTTCCGTCCACGCACTAATGGCCCACCCGGTATATAGAGAGAAAGTATTGGATTCATGTCAAAAATTCGATGTCGAGATTTTGATGGATCTTCACGTTTTGAGGTCCCCTGAATCCAAAAAAGTGGTTTTCGCGACATGGTCTGTCTGTGGGTGGGTGTGTGGGTGGGTGGGTGGGTGTGTGGGTGTGTGTTCAATTTTAAGCATGAAGGAATTGAGCTACGAGGTTGAAATTTTATATTTAAGTTAAACACCCCCCGGGACCGGAAAAATAAGCTTTTAATCAAAATCGGCCAAAGAGTACTAGTACTTTACTGATGTACTTTTTCAGTTTTTTTCGATTTTCTCAAAATTTGCTCCAACGATTTTTTTAAAATTCAAAAATCAATTATTTTTTAGATTCTCTTTAAAATGTATATTCTCATTTTGGAATTGAAATCTTCTGAAGACCACTTTACTCTTGTATTTCATAGGGAAGATAGGAGAAATGGTTGCCATGGTAACAAAATATAAATATTTTCCCATGCTTATAAATTTTACATCTGAATTCATATGTTCCGTACTGTCGGGAACTAAAATCGACACAAAAATCTGGTGTGACAAGCACAGAACACAACTTTCGATTACCGAAGGTAAGAGAAAGTTGTGTGCTTGCGCCAGTCACACCAGATTTTTAAGAAAGTAGAGAATTGAAGAATCTCTCTCCGTCAAATTGAACCCAGGGATGGGGTCTTAGAGCTTGAAATAGACGGATGGGATTGGTGTGTGCCATAGTGCACGATAGGGGAATTCAGTTATGAAAGTTTTATGCATTTTTCCCAATTAAAAAAAAAAGATCTCAATACTTTAGGGTTGTTAAAAAAAATTTCTAAAAAAAAAAAAAAAAAATGTGTAATCAAAACAAAAGAATATAAAAAATTCAAAATAATATCACAATGTTACTTTTCATTTTTCCTATTAACGGTATTGTAGTTTGAGGAAATTGCTTGGGTCCATTTTGATATCAGTTTTGAGAGTGAGTGAATGATGATGCAAGTCGAAATGCTTTCAAAAGCTAATTTATAGTCAGTGGGTTAAGAGTAACTAAGAGTAGACAGCGAGACGCTCCAGGCCAAGGAGAGAGAGAGAGAGAGAGATGTGTCAAAAGTTTGTCACCTGGATTCAGGATGATTTATGGTTAGTTAGAGCAAGAGAGAGGGAGAGAGAGATCCTTTTGTCTCTTTTTCAAGGCCATCTCTCTCAAACTAATCAGCTTTACGACTAATTATTTCATCCCATTTACTAATGCAATCTACATGATTATTTCTGATAACAATTAATCAACACTTAAGGTTTAGAGGTTAATAAAGAGAAACCGATTTAGATGGTGAAGTTTAATACAAATTTTCCAACTTGGATAGAATTCAAGTCTAAAGTGAATTATCAATTAACTTTTTTCTCATCTGTCTGTAGTTTTCATGTTAGGTAAAAGGAAAAAAAATTCACAAATTTTTAAGCAAATAGACAAATCAGATAATTTGTTTTCTCTTCTTTTATTCATTTTTATTACTTTCTCTTACCTCTATATATGTTAATATATAGAGAGAGAAAGTATTGGATTCATGTCAAAAATTCGATGTCGAGATTTTGACGGATATACACGTTTTAAGGTCCCTTGAATCCAAAAAAGTGGTTTTCGCGACATGGTCTGTCTGTGAATAAAATATCTCAAGAACGGAAAGAGCTAGGAGGTTGAAATTTTATATTTAAGTTAGGCACCCCCCTGGGACGTGACACGAAGCTTTTGAACAAAATCGACCAACGAGTACTAGTACTTGACTGATGCACTTTTTCAGTGACTACATCACCATTAACCCCACAGCTACAGATCTTAATCAATTATTTTATTAATAAGTCAAAAATATACCAGATAGCTGGTAACATGAAATAAATTGGATTTTATTCTTTTTTTTTTTTTGATAAATGATAAAATGCAGAAGAAGGAAGTAAAAATAATAAGTTCAGAGGTCAAGGGTTTTTTTTTTTGATTCTTTTAAAATTCATGAATTCTTATATAGCCTAATAATTAATTACTTTAAGTTAACCATAAATATCCAAGATATTCTATCCCCTTCTTTATGAACGGGAAGATGAAAAAAGAGGTCAAAATTCACTGACCATGAAGAAATCGACCTAAAATGTGGATAGTCTCAAGCTGCTTTAGAATCCAAAGGAAATTAGCGGAGTAACAATAAAACCACTGGTCCATGGGGATGAACTACTATTTGGAAGTTTACCTGGATGTAAAAAATCCAGTGGGATTGACAATATGTAGAGAACATTGAACAAGTAAACAATTCTACCGAGTGACAACAGAAAGAGGAACAAGTGATCTTTAAGTAAAGAACAATGTAATTTAAATAAAGAGGCTAATAAACAACAATAGAAATTTGAGTTAATCATTATCAGGCCTGAAGATTAAAGGGGAGGTAAAAGACAAATGAATGTGTCTCGGGTCACTCGTGGTTGCCATTATGGCCGAATTTATGAGTTTGCCGCCTATAGGCTAGTCTATTTGCTTAAAACATTTGTTTTATAGAATGTTTTAAACAATATATAGACCGTTTATTTTGAAAGTGGTGTAAGTCCATTTAAAAAAAAAAAAAAAATGAGATATCACATAATTTATGCTTAAATTAATGTAAATTTTCTTTGTATAACTAGCTAGTGGTAAATTTCTTGAAAAATTCCCATGTTTTGTACAATTGAAAATTGGTCAGCAAATAGATTTTTTAATAAACAGATATGTTAACCTTTCATTTTCTCGAAACAATAGAAAATGGACTTGCACCACTTTCAAAATAAACGGTCCATATGTATTATTAAATTCGTACGGGAAATACGATATTAAAAACCTGGGAAATACTCGAGTATTTCAGATTCTAGGCTGCAGCCTTTTTAGCCTATTTAGAAATACAGCCTTCATGTAAGCTTTCAAGTATTTAGATCAAGTTAGAAAATTTAAAATTATCATAGAAAAAAACACGCTTGTAATTTTTTTTTATTAATTTATAAAACTTTTAAAAAATCTTGCGTGGTGAGTGTATATTAATTTCCAATACTTTTTCATATCAAAGAAAAAAAAAAATATCAAAGTTGATCCAAAAGAGCTTTTTTTTTTTTTTTTTTTGTTCAAATACGTAATTAATTTATGGAAAGTGTAAATGAATTGGCTTTAAAGTGAAATCCAATAAGTGAGTGCTATTTCAAAACGAAGGGTTCAACTTAATCATTGCTAGTGATGGAGAAGGGGACGGAGGGGTGGGTTCCAATCAAATTTGCATCTCATCGAGGAGAGATAATCCGATCGGTTGTTCGCCTCCTAATTTGAAACTTAACCTGGAGTTAATGGTTCGTCTGTCAGTCTGTAAATGGGAGAAGATACAATTCTCGCAAAGAAGATTTGTTTCTTGAAGGGGGGGGGGGAGGAGAGAGAGAGGAGGGAGAGGGAGGAATTTGTCCCTTCTCTTTCCATGAAATATGCACAAGCATGATAGCCCTAGACATTTAGACCCTCTCTCTTGCATACCCTGGCATTTAATTGCTCAACTCGATTTAGTAATAAAATTTCCTATGGAATATAAATCAAAGATACAATTAAATATAATGATGGAGGTTTAAAGGAAATAGTATTTCTAAGTTATGTACGTATTTGATATTTCCAAAAGTACTTATTCTTTAAAAAAATGAAAAATTAATAAAGAAAATCAAAATCTGGTGTGACTGGTCACACCCCCTTCGGCAAGAGAAAGTTGTGTTCTGTGCTTGTCACACCAGATTTTTTATGTCGACATATATTTAGTTTCCGACAATTGAATTCAAGATGTAAAATGCCCTCGGGCTTGGTATAGGGGTTAGCGTGCTAGCCTCGTGTACCAAGAGTCGCGGGTTCGGACCCCGGATAGTCCGATGATTTTATTTAAGCCATTTGGATATCAAATGGCTTAAATAAGAATGTCTGGGCCAGAAATACATACAGGGTGCCCGGAAATAACAGGTACCTAGAAAAGAAGATGATTCTACAATAAAAAATTCTACTTTTTTTTCCTATAAACTTAATATGCCCAGACGCTTCGTTTTCAAGATACAGGGGGTCAAAGTTGAATTTTAGTTTTTTTGTTTTTTGCTAATATCTCGAGAATCGTTTGAGATACAATGTTTAGCTTCTGTACACGATTTATGTTCATTATTCTGCTTGTTTTATGTGTAAAGTGTAAGCATTGTATTTTAAACGGTTCTCGAGATATTAGCAAAAAACAAAAAAAAAAAAAAAATTCAACTTTGACCCCCTGTTTCTTGAAAACGAAGCGTCTGGGCATATTAAGTTTATAGGAAAAAAAGTCTTATTTTTTCATGTAGAATCATCTCCTTTTCTAGGTAGGCCCTTCCTGTCATTTTCGGGCACCCTGTATATATTCGAATAACGATTATCGTCAAAGTCTTAAATGGCTCGAGAAAGACTGTGTGAATGAGAAAAAAATGTGAGTGTTAAAAAAAGCCCCCGGGGTTGGTGTAGTTGGTAGCGTGCCTACCTTCTATACCGAACGTCACGAAAAACGACTTTTTTGGACTCAGGGGACCTCAAAGCATGTATATCCATCAAAATCTTGACATCGAATTTTTGACATGAATCCAATAATTTCTCTCTCTCTATATATATATATGTATATTAACATATACATATAGGTAAGAGAAAGTAAAAAAAAAGTCATATCAATTCCAAGGTAATCCCTCTCCCAAATGTATAAATTTGAAAGAATTTAAAATATTTTTGGAAAGGAAGGAATGAACCAGTTTGAGCAGGTCCACCTTTCTAGGCAGACGTTTCGGTAATCCTAACGGATCCTTTTTTTTATTTTTAAAAAACACCCCCCCCCATATATAAAAACCCCCAAAAATTTTTTTCAAAAAAAGGGGGAGAATTGTTACCCAAAAAACCACCAAAAAAAAAAAACAAACATTTTTGTATCTTTGACTGCAGTCAGAATAAATATAAATATTGCATCTTAGTGTTTGTTAATGTTAAGTTTCTCAAGATGTTCCTCTCATATGAAATGTATAGGAAGCATCAGCCTGGAGCATTCGGCAAGTTACTGAAAATGGCATCCGATATGGTTACCAAAACGATACTAATATCAACTTATTAAGATCTAAGCAAATTTATTTATACCATTTAGTAGCCTAAACAAATGCTTGAATAAATATTTATTCATCCATAAAATATTAAAACTTAAGGAGGTCGGCGTTAAAAGAATAAATTTTATAAGTAAAGGAAATAGAATAGAAAAAAGCAAATGAAAGATGATGGTATTAAAAACCATCATCTTTAAAGAGAGAAAGCAACGATGATAATGATTCTTTCATTTGATAATATATGTACCAGGAGAGGGGGAGGGGGTATATAAGGCCTTATATATTTCATGCAAGAATGGAAAAGTAAAAGTCAGAATTTTTTCCTTTTTAAATTGATCTACATTATAAATTACCTTCTTTCTTGGTTGACTGGAGGGGGGAGGGGGAGTGGCAATGTAATAAAATATAAAAAAAAATTTCTCCACAAGAGTTATTGGGCTATTTATTCTAATATTCACACAAAATGGCGATTTATTTTGATTATAGCCAATGCAAGATTTGTGTTGATTATGCAATGGAGGATATATCTATATATATATATATATATATGTATGTGTGTGTGTGTGTGTGGTGGGAGGGGAGTGTTAGGATGGGAGAGAGAGAGAGAGAGGTATATTTGCATTCGTGTCACCACCAAAGTAAACATTTCCTCTCCTCTCTCTCACTGGTCGTAGATTTTGCACCACCGACCCCTCAGCCCCCCTCTCCCATGATTCGCTTGGATGCGTTCGCAGATTTGCAAATATAAAAAATTTACAGTAAGAGATGAAAAAATCTAATAAAAAAAAGAAAATCCAGGTATGTAAGCTCTCATCACTCATCCTAGGGGAAAAATAACGTTTTTTTTTTTTTTTTTTTTTACTTTCTCTTACCTATATATAACATATATGGTAATATACATATATATGTACAGTATATAGAGAGAAAGTATTGGATTCATGTCAAAAATTCGATGTCGAGATTTTTTGTTTTTAATAGAGAGGGGTTTCAGCAAAATAAAAAGTCTTTATATTCTTCTCGAGATACATTTAATGTCTCATCTTCAACCCCTCTATAGCCCTCGGGCTTGGCGAAGGTGATAGCGCGCCTGCCTTGAATACCAAGAGTCGAGGATTCGGATCCCAGGCAGTCCGATGATTTTATTTAAGCCATTTTGGTACCAAATGGCTTAAATATGAATGTCTGGACCCCAATATAATATCCCAAAGCTTTCTCACTATATATTTATCGTCTGATGAGAATCATAGTGGCAAAAGTCCGTAATTCAACAATTCGAGAAAAGGCGTTTTTTTTTTTTTTTTTTTTTGAACATTCACACTTTTTTCTCATTCACACTCACACTAACACACACATTCACACAATCTTTTCGGCAACTTAGGCCATATGAGACTTTTACGATAACCGTTATATGTGATACTATCTATTGAGAGTCCAGGCATTTCTATTTAACCCATCTGGTATCCAAATGGCTTAAATAAAATCATCGGACTGCCTGGGGTTCGAACCCGCGACGTTTGGTATAGGAGGTAAATACGCTACCTACTACACCAAACCCGGGGGCGTGTTTGAAGGTTTTATAAACATATACATTTAAATAGGGCAACAAATGAATAGGCCAGAATCAATAGCAAAGAATGGAATTATATTTTCACTTTGGCACTAAAAAGAACATTTTGAAAGGTTTAGTACGCTTAACTCGAAAACCGAATTTTTTCTCCTAAGACACAAGAGATGAGTCCTATACTTCTGGGCCCTGGGCCTAGCCTAGGGTCTGCTCTAAAAACTTCGGAAATTCTACCCACCTCGAATAGAGGGTTTGGCAAATAAAAAAAATTTCAAATTTCTAATTAAACATTTCCTGGTTCCGGAGGGTAGGCTACCAAAATGGCCATGCTAAGAGTATTTTGGAATAACTATTAAACGTGAAATGTCATTGACCTATGACTAAGAGATCTGGCGTCAAAAGTCAATGGTTCGATTCCCACCCCAGGTGAAAAATTTATTTCAATTAAATTGGATACCAATCAATTGAAATAAATAGAGATGGGGTCTAAATGGCCTCAAATGGCGAAGATCTTAAACAAATAAAACAACAACAACAAAGTATTAAACATGCAAGATCCTCTCTGGACTAGGTACATAAAAAAAAGCACTAATTTAATTTTATGTTCTATTTGGAATCATCACAGTTTCCACTTTGTGAGTAAAAATTTTAGAAACACGCGACTGTTACAATACTATAAATTTAAATCAGAAGAGGGCAAAAAAAAATTTCCCTAACAACCAAGTGGCTAGTTATTATTATTATTATTTATATAGAACATGAAATTTTCATTAAAGTTTCTCTCTCAGAATATAATTCATTGACTTAAGTTTGTATAAAGAGTTGAGTGTGGAGTAGAGAGGTGTGGGTGAAGATTTCCGCTCTTTCATACATCGAGTACCTTCTTGTCGGATGTTCCGGCACTTGTCACAAATCAAGATCCAAATGGATCTTTCCCCCTCTCTCTCTCTCTCTCTCACAAGACAATTAAACTTGATATCAAGTCTCCAGAACGATTTATAAGACAAATATCTTCCCTCTCGCAAACAAAATTAATTAAGATAAAACTCGTCAAAATATCATTATGGATAGTAGCTAGCTACAAACACAAAAGGACTTTTATCTAATGGATGAATGATTATTAAAATAAATAATTCATTCAATTGGAATTTCTATTTGATTTGACCCTTTAAAATTAACAATGATAATAGAGCATATCGATGTGGGGCCTATAAAATTAAAAAGAAAATAATAAAAATAAATTAATTAAAAAATTCTGTTAAGGCTAATTTCCACTAGGTCGTGCCGCTGCCGTGCGATGCCGTCGGACGTTATCGCTCATAACGGACTTGCTATTTAAATAGCATTGGAGAGGCTGTTTCAATTTCCACTAGGTTGTGCCGTGCCGCTGGCGTGCCATGTGCCGTCTGCGGCCAACGGTCCTCTGACCGGCATCGCACGGCAGGGGCACGGCACGACCTAGTGGAAATTGCCGTAGGCCGCTTAAAAACAATGTTTTGGTTAGAGTGGGAGAAAACCGGGATGGCAGGGGCACGGCACGTCCAGTGGAATTAGACCTCTCCAATGCTATTTAAATAGCAAGTCGGTTTGAGAGATAACGACCGACGGCATCGCACGGCAGCGGCACGAGCTATTGGAAATTGGCCTTTATAATGATAAATAAACAAAATATTGATTTTCAAATAGGTAGAAAGAATGAGCAAGCAGCTAGTTATATTTCAATTTATTAACAAACCTGAGCCGACCGACATTTCGGTCACATATGGGACCATCTTCAGGGTCAGGTTAATGTCTGAAAAATATATTAATCCTCGCCAAGTTATATTGGGCATACACAATTGTAAGTAGCTCAATCATGATAATACCTCAAATTTTATTATTATCATATCACGGACAGAGTCTGAGCTACTTACAATTGTCTATGTCCAATATAACTTGGTGAGGATTAATATATTTTTCAGACATTAACCTGGCCCTGAAGATGGTCCCATAAGTGACCGAAACATCGGCCCTGGTTTGTTAATAAATTGAAATACAGTAGAGTCCCGGTAATCCGAACCTCGCTCATCCGAACTTCCGGTTAATCCGAACTCTTTTGGGTACGATTTTTTTTTTTTTTTTTTTAAATAACCGCGTTCACACATTACGCAAATTAATGAGTTTCTTTTTCTCTTAATTAAACGTAAAAAAATATTATTAAATATTTATTTAGAGTTTAATATCACCGACAAGTTTCACTGTTTACAACGTTATAAATATGACTTTATTATCAAAATTAACTAATTCAAGCTTACAATTCCGGTTAATCCGAACTTCCCGATAATCCGAACAACCCTCGGTCCCAATTAGTTCGGATTAACGGGACTCTACTGTATATCTAAAATCTTTTAAAATTGTATATTTTGCGATAATTTCTCGAACATTAAAGAGGATAAAGCAGGTGTTATGGGAGTGGGCCTCCCATTATATTTCCAACAAAAAAGTTAGAAGACAGGTAGTGTGCATGAATTAGTAGATACATAAATGAACGATGTTATGCACGAAGGAATCAAGCGCCAAACCTAAATCTGAGATAAGAGGCATTTCAATTGTACACTTGTAAACAAAACCCAATGACAATGACTTTTTTCTTGTTTTATACAAAAAAAAGTGCACAAAGTAATAATGTTGTGGATTAAAATAAAGAGGTAGATCATCTTTTTCCCTACAAGATGGCGGTCTTATCTCAATTTCGATCATAATGGCGCTTGGTTCCTTTATGCATAATATCGTCAAGTATTGTTTATAAAGGGAAATTCAATATTTTATTACTATGGTCAGTTTTTTAAACATGACGTAGAACTGAGGTCCTATGTTGTTAAGAATAATTATTTTCCAGTGATAGGTTTCAACCTTAAACATTGATCCTTGTGGTGGTTTAAGAGAAGGGGGTTTTGAATAATCTTTCACTTGAGAGATTATTATAAATTTAACCCGGAAATCGAACCAACTACCGTACCGTCAACCACAAAAGTTAAAATCCTCTCTCCCTATTTAAATAAGATCCCAGAGAGATTTAATTAAGCCTCTCTCTTTCTCTCCTAAGGGTCTGAAAAAAAAGAAGACTTTGCAACTTAAATCTCTCTCCCTTAGCAATCAAGTTTTTGAAAAAACTTTTTCTCTGGCCCAAAAGAAAAAAAAAACTTTGAAACATATGTTACATTCTTCCATGTGTTTATGTGTGTATGTGTGTGTTTTCTATAGTAGACCGAGCAGCGTTCGGGGATGATTTTTTTTTTCTATTCCATTTCCTCGTTTATTAATGTTTCGATTTTTCTATTCTTATGGGAATAAAATAAAATTGCTCGATTTTAGAAGCAAAAAATGCAATTTACAGAGAGAAATAGAAGGGGAGGAGGAAGGCATGAGGGAAGGGAAAAAAACATTTCTAATACATTTTACTTTCTCTTACGTATATATGTTAATATACTGTATAGAGAGAAAGTATATGTCAAAAATTCGATGTCGAGATTTTGATGGAAATATTCGTTTTGAGGCCTTCCTAGTTCAAAAAAGTAGGTCTCTCTTTTTGTGTGTGAGTGTTCAAAATAAAGCATGAAGGAAATTAGCTACGAGGTTGGAATTTCGAAAACCTCACTGAAGATTTTGAGGTTTAAATAGGAATTTATGTTTTGAATCGGGATGATCTAGTTAATTTTGAAATACCAAAAGAAAGGGTCAACTTTTTTAAAACGATCTAATTAGCTGTAAAAGCTCAGTTAGTAAATAACGAGGCTGAATGAGTTAATGTGATGGGAAACTATTTGCTGTGTTGTTTTAGAGCGAGGATAAGACTTCTATGATTCCGAAATATTTCATTTGTAGGTTCTACCCGAAGAAAGGTAAAACGTAAGTTCGAATAAGGAACGTGAAAAACAAAGCTGTTTCAATAAAATAGCAAAAATGTGGCTGAGGTACATTGTATATAAAGCCCTTTGTGAATAATATATGTCAACACTTCGAACTCTCGGTCTGCCAAATAGCAAATAGGATAAAAATAAGAAGTTTTTTTTTATTACCAAATCAAATGGTTATATAATGGTTAAAATACAAAATAATAATCTCCTCTGCCTACATGATTTAATACGCAATGTATTTTTAATCAATATTAATATTAATTAATTTATTAGGCAAAAAAAAAAATTAAAAAAAAAAAATTCACGATAAAATAATTTACCTTTTTTTCGACTATAAAGAGAGGAATTTATTTAATATAGCAGCTAGCATTCCATTAAATTATATTTATAGAATATGTCCGTAATGAAAGTATTGATTTATGATTTTTTACTTTCTCTTAGCCTATATATGAAATATATAGGAGAGAAAGTATTGCGATCATGTCAAAAATTCGATGTCGAGATTTTGATGGATATACATGTTTTGAGGTCCCCTGAGTCCAAAAAAGTGGGTCCCGCAAATTGGTCTGTGTGTGTGTGTGTGTGTGTGTGTGTGTGTGTGTGTGTGTGTGTGTGTGTGTGTGTGTGTGTGTGTGTGTGTGTGTGTGTGTGTGTGTGTGTGTGTGATGTGTGTATGTGTGTGCGTGTGTCTGTATGTGTGGACAGATTTTTAGCATGAAGGAATTGAGCTACCGGATTGAAATTTTATATTTAACTTAGGTACCTTCCCACACGCTCAAAATAAGCTTTTGAAAAAAATCGGCCAAAAAGTACTAGTACTTTACTGATGTACTTTTCAGTTTTTTTCGATTTTCTCAAAATTCCCTCCAAGGATTTTTTTTAAAATTCATAAATGAACTATTTTTTAGATGCTCTTTAAAATGTATATTCTCATTTTGCCGTTGAAATCTTCTGAAGACCACTTTACTCTTGTTCTTCATAGGAAAGATAGAAATGGTTGCCATGGTAACGGAATTTAAATCTTTTTCTTTTTATTAGATTAAAAATCAATTATTATTTAAATTCCCATTTTTTTTAAATTTATTTGTGTCTTTAATTGTTTCAAAGAAAACATATATGTCTCTCTCTCACTTGCAAACATTATCGTCTCTCTCTACTCTTTTTAAATTCCCTTTCCACCTTATCTTCGCATAGAAACAATGTTAATTTCCTATAGGGATTTGTATGTTAATTTAGATTCAAAAGGGGGTCCCCTTTAGAACTTTTTAGGCATTTAAAATTTTTTTTTCCAATTCTTATGAAATTTTGTATTTATTTACGATTCTATATTGTGTATAAAATGTCCAAATATGAGATTAAAATTTTGAAAAATAACCATAGTTTATTTGAAGCAGTCAACATTTAAAATGCAAGTTTGAAACTAAGGTGCTATCGGAAACTAAATATATCTCGACACAAAAAATCTGGTGTGACCAGCACAGTGCGCAACTTTCTCTTACCGAAGGGTAAGAGAAAGTTGTGTGCTGTGCGCCAGTCACACCAGATTTTTTTAAATAATAGAGATATATGTTAATAAAATATTCATTTGATGATAACATAACAAGACATGTTGAAAGGAGGCAAGTGTAATTATATTTTTTTGAATAAAAAAATAAGCTCTTCGTATTTATTAATATATATATTTGGGGGTCAGGCATATTTATTTACACCATTTGGTATCCAAATGGCTTAAATAAAATCATTGGATTCGAACCCGCGAAGGCCAGCACGCTAGCAACTATACCAAGGTCCGAGGGCGTGACTGTCTGTTACTTTGTATCTTCTTTAAACAATGATTTAAAATTCAAATGGCCTGCATTTTATTCTTTTTTTTTTTTTTTTAAGATGAGACCCAAGGGGGTTTGGCTGGTTGGTTGTTCACTGTCTCCGGGACAAATGGCGATTGCGGGCAACGCTATTTTTTTTTCTCTTTCCCGTTTGGACTATGTGATCCCCGAAACAGAGGGCGGCGACCAACTCATTAAAGCCGCCTCTATCAATCACGAGAGGACCCAATATGGCTTAGGCAATAAATCGAGACTTTGGTTGTGTGGGACAAAATATCATTAAGGTGGAAAGGAGCAGCAGCATCCCAATGGATGGATGTTGGTTGGTTGCCTGTCTCAAAGAATATTTTATTGAATTTTGTAGAGAGGAGGAGGAAATAAATTTCTCGGTTAGAATTTAAGCTCTATAGAAAGAAGACGATTTGGAAGTTTAAGGTTTTTCTTTTTTCGGTGATTTGATAAATTGGTGTGGTCATCATACCCACGATAGTTCAATATTAGTAAGTTGAACATAATTTATAAATCGAAAAAGATCTGTGGCTGTAGGCTTAATGATGATGGAGTCATGAAAAAAACAAGACGAATGCAGCCAAATATTATTTTATTTCAAATCTCGCCCTCACGGCTGACGTTTCGGCCCGAGGTCTAGGCCATCTTCAGAGCTGCATACATATATAATAAGAAAAGCATACATTAATGCTAATTTTAATGTATGCTTTTCTTATTATATATGTATGCAGCTCTGAAGATGGCCTAGACCTCGGGCCGAAACGTCAGCCGTGAGGGCGAGATTTGAAATAAAATAATATTTGGCTGCATTCGTCTTGTTTTTTTCATGACTCCATCATCATAATTTAAAAAGTTTATTATTATTTTTAAATTTAATTATAAATATTCAATCTATCTAACGATTTTGATTAAAATTCAAAAATCAATTTTTTAGATGCTCTTTCAATTGAATAATCAAATTTTGGTCCAGGCCCCCCCCACCCCCAAAAAAAAAAACTGCCAAAACAAAAAAATACTTTTTTGTTTTCCCTAATGAAAAAATAATTCTATTTATTTGCGTTTTAAGAAATATAAAACCTTTGCCCCCCCCCCCCCTCCAAGCAGAAATCCTGGCTACGCTACTGTCTGGTGTTACTGGTCGCACAGTTCACAACTTTCTTTTGCCAAGTGTAAGAGAAAGTTATATGCTGTGCGACCAGTCACACTAGATTTTTCCATTTAAAACAATATAAATATGATGGCTACGTGCACAAATAACTAGAATTGTTTAACGTAGTGAAGAGAGATATTTTTACTGAAACGTCACCTGGGAGATAAACAAAAAATTTTCTTTGGCTATTTTTATCCTTCAAAAAATCTTCATAGGCACCAGCATTTACCAATTTATTTTAGTTCCTACGTGATTAAATAAAGTGGTCTTCATAAGATTTCAACGGCAAAATGAGAATATACATTTTAAAGAGCATCTAAAAAATAGTTGATTTATTAATTTAAAAAAAATCGTTGGAATGAATTTTGAGGAAAAAACCGAAAAAGTACATCAGTAAAATACTTAAATAAAAGCTTTAAATAAATATTTTAATCTATATCTGGTAATAGAGAGAGAGGCAGTAAACTTGCTACTTCTTCAGAGCTTTAGAACTTGATAATTCAAGTAATAATTAAATTTCTAAAGATTCCCTCTCTCTTTATGGATGGAACTATAATCTTCAAAAAAATAAAATGGGTACGTAAATAAATCCCTAGAGGTAAAAAAAAAGAAAGGTCTCATAAAAGTGACTTTTGACGATCGTGACAGTCGAAAGGGCTTCTTTTTTTTATTGCCCACCCCTAAAACCCTCCCCCTACACATCTCCAACCAAGAAAGAAGAGTTTATCGTTGCAAATACTGGGGATAAATTCAAATAAATCTCTATTATTCGTCAAGGGCAGTAATATAAAACATTTTGACCAGATTAAGTCCCACTCTCCACCCTTCTCTCACGTTTTTTTTTTTTTTTATAGGAGATTTCAAATGGATGATGGCGGTGTGGGAAAAACTGATAAAATAGCGCTTATTTTTTAGTAAAATGTTAGGTTTAAATTCGCATTAGTGAATGGAGATATTATAGGGTAAACGTAAATACGTAGGTGTTGGCAAATAAAGATAACAATTTTTTTTTTTTTTTCGGAAATAGAAATAAAATGAAATAAAAATAAAAATGAATTAGTGGTTGAATCCTTTAACTATTCAATGGTTGCCTGATAAGCGGGCGATTGTATTAAAATAAATAAATAAAAATAATCATCGAATAGGGCATGGTGAATATTTATTTTAATGGAGATGTATGTAGGCTACTTTGCATTAGAAAAATATAATTTATCATAAAATTATTTATAAAAAATCTGGTGTGATGGCGCACAGCACACAACTTTCTCTTACCTTCGGTAATCGAAAGTTGTGTTCTGTGCTTGTCAGACCAGATTTTTCGTGTCGACATATATTTAGTTTCCGACAGAACGGTACAGTCGATTTTCAAGATGTAAAATTTATAAATATGGAAAAATATTTATATTTTGTTATCATGGCAACCATTTCTCCTATCTTATCTATGGAGTGCAAGAGTAAAGTTGTCTTCAGAAGATTTCAATGACAAAATGAGAATATACATTTTAAAGAGAATCTAAAAAATAATTGATTTTTGAATTTTAAACAAAATCGTTGGAGCGAATTTTGAGAAAATCGAAAAAAAATGAAAAAGTGCATCAGTAAAGTACTAGTACTCTTTGGCCGTTTTTGTTCAAAAGCTTCGTGTCACGTCCCATGGGGGTGCCTAACTTAAATATAAAATTTCAACATCCTAGCTCTTTCCGTTCTTGAGATATTTTTTTCACAGACAGACCATGTTGCGCGAAAACCACTTTTTGGATTCAGGGGACCTCAAAACGTGTATATCCGTCAAAATCTCGACATCGAATTTTTGACATGAATCCAATACTTTCTCTCTATATATATTAACATATATATAGAGGTAAGAGAAAGTAAAAATTATTTTGAGCACAAATTCAAAAGAAAACAAGAGATGTCCTTAAAACTTAGAACTTTCTTTTAATTAGCAGGAGGTGGTGATTTAAAAAATTTATTTTTGAATAAAAAAAAAGATAAAAATTTGAATAATTACTCATTTAACACTTCATTTCCCGTACGTAGGTATTTTATCTTACCTGTTTGTATTACAAAACAAACAAGCAAAAATAGAAAATCCCTTGGATTTATAGATTTCCGTGACTATACATACTAAACGAAAGGAATAAATAAATGAATGGGTTTAAATATTCTTAAAAAAAAAAAAAAAAAAAAAAAAAAGCTAAAAAACAAGCTTATCAATTATTCATTAACGGTATTTATTTTTTTGTTTGCTCTAAAAACATTTTTCTTCTCTATCAAATAACAATTTCATGTTTGGCCTTTTAGCGCATTTTCTTTTGTTAAGGCGGCTACACACGTAACTGCAAATTTGACAAGCATGTACGTGTAATCTTTTTGTGCAAACCAACTGTAGGTTCTGTAGGAGAATTTTGCGCCAGCATTTTCTAATTGTGCAAGCCGCTTGATGCTCGATTGAATTTTAATCATGCACAAGCATATTTGCGCAAGCAAAACTCTCCGCCATTTTATAGACGTCTTGACATTTGATATTTATTTAAAATATATTAATTGATTTAAAATTTCAATTTAAATAATATTTATTGTGACTCTGTTTAAAGCAAGTGAGTATTTCTTGTTATCTTCGAATAAATAACCTTACGGGCTTGACATTTTTTGGTTAATTTTCGGCACAAGCTATTTCTTGCATAAGAATGCTTTTGCCATGTGGTGCCGAATCAATTTGTGTATGCTGGTACAAAAAGATTGCACATGCATGCTTGTCAAGTGTGCGGTTACGTGTCTAGCCGCCTTTAGGTCAATAGGTAAAACGAGTCGTTAAATTTATTTTTACTTTCTCTTACCTCTATATATGTTAATATATAGGGAGAGAAAGTATTAGATTCATGTCAAAAATTCGATGTCGAGATTTTGATGGATATACATGTTTTAAGGTCCCCTGAATCAAAAAAAGTGGTTTTCGCGACATGGTCTGTCAATGTCTCTCTGTGTGTCAGTCAGTGTGTGTGTTCAATTTTAAGCACGAAGTAATTGAGCTAGGAGGTTAAAATTTTATATTTAAGTTATACACCTCTCTGAAGCGTGAAAATAAGCTTTTAAACAAAATCGTCCAAAAAGTACTAGTATGTGTAGTTTTTTCAGTTTTTCTCGATTTTCTCAAAATTCGCTCCAATAATTTTGTTTAACAAATCAATTATTTTTTAGATGCTCTTTAAAATGTATATTCTCATTTTAAGATTGAAATCTTCTGAAGACCACTTTACTCCTGTACTTCATAGGAAGAATAGGAGAAATGGTTGCCATGGTAACAAAATATAAATATTCACCCGTGTTTATAAATTTTACATCATGAATTCTAATATATCAGTGGAAACTAAATATATGTCGACACGAAAAATCAGGTGTGACAAGCACAGAACACAACTTTCGATTACCAAAAGTAAGAGAAAGTTGTGTGCTGTGCGTCCATCACACCAGATTTTTTTTCTCGAAAGAAACTGAGAGTGATTTTCCATTCAATTTTATCGAGTAGAAAAATCATTTTTCTCTAGTTTGTTGGTCACTTAATCTACGAAAATTTGTTTTAAAGCTCAATTTCCAATAAAGAACCAGTTCATTTGGAATGATTCTTGTTTCAGAGTTTTAGAAAAGTCTTGTTGTATATTTTATCACTCATTTATCTTATTAAAAAAAAGCGTGAAAAATATAAAATAATTAAATTAGAATATCCAAAAGGGAAACGAACGGTTGGCGAAATTAAAAAGCTGCTACTAGCCATGCGGTCTGTCTGTCTTTTATACAATGGCCTTTTGTTCGTAAATAAATTATAGCTTAATCCTTCACGTGGGGCGTTTCTCTATTTCAAATTGAATAATGCCTAAGCATTGACAACAAACACCGAGACTCTGTGTGTGTGATTAATGCCCGATTTTAAGTTGCCAGCGCAAAACCTTTTGGGTTTAGGCTTAGGCTTTTGAGAGAGAGGAGGGAATATAAAAGTGGGGAAAAAAATATATAAAATTATCTACTGTAGATAATCAAGACAACAAAGAATCGCTATGTATCTTTATGAACAAAATCCTAATCATTCAAAAATATATTATGCGCCAGAACCATAATACATAAGTGCAAAAGGTGGAAGAATGTGTAAATGCAGGCAGCCAGAAATAAAAAACGCTCTCAATTCCCTTTGAATGTCCAGACGTTTCGGGCAAAATTTATTCGCCCATCCTCAGTGAATTATTCTGGGGAGAGAGTTAAGTCTCCTTTGGTACAAAGGGAATTGAGAGCGTTTTTATTTCTGGCTGCCTGCATTTACACATCCTTCCTCAATATATTTCCAGCCATTAAATATTATTATAAGTGCAAAAGGTTTCAAAAATAAATAACATCCCAATCACCCATATAATATGGTTCGAGAATTGGGTTTTTTTTTTTTTTTGTTTTGGACATCCCTTAAAATAATTACCAAACATATTTTTGTGTTAAATTTCGTAAAATGTTTTCGAAATAATGTGAAATGTCTTCATTAGTTGATATGTTTCAAGTCTACGGGCTTGGTCTAGTTGGTAGTGTGACTACCTTCTATACAAAACGTCGCGGGTTCAGACCAGCAGTCCGATGATTTTATTTAAGCCATTTGGATACCAAATAGAGTGGTACCTTGAGCTTAGTTAACCAAAGCAATATTTTAAAAATAAACAAATCATAATGTAATGCAACTGAAGGGGAAAAGCTACTTTAAGACAACACACCCGACGAGTAAACATTTTGGTTGCCTAAGCTATACGGATCTACTTACGAGTATATATGGCACTTGTGGAATTGACTGTAATTTTTATTCTTATTTCGAAGTGTGGAAAGGTGACAGTAATGTCGAAATACTAATAAAGTGGAAGGTGAAGAAAATAGACTTAATTCGGCCCAAAATTATTTATTACCAATGTCGACGATCAATAATTTTGGGCCGAATTAAGTCTATTTTCTTCACCTTCCTGTAAATTAGACGGCCTTCCTCCATACGATTATACTAATAAAGTGTATTATTTCACCAAAATAAACTTTAAATCTATCTAGCCCTCGGGGCTTGGCGTAGAGGTTAGCGTGCTAACCTCGTATACCAAACGTCGCACAGTGGGCTGAAATAGGAAAAAAAGCGGCCATAATTCGAAAAAATGAACTTCAAAATATAAAAACAACGTTTTGCACACCAATAATAGACTATATGTGGACCTCAGGACAATAATTCATTTTTTTTTACCCAACCCAAACCCGAGTTATAGAGCGCCAAAGTGGGCAAGAAAACTTACTAACTTTTCTTTGCGTTTTAAGTCGATATTCAGAAATTTTTTTCATCTATTAATATTAATCCAATTTTAATGAATTTTTTTTTGAATCATAGATAAATTAATCTTCTTTCTGAATATATTTTTGTTTTTCTTGTATTACAGTTATTTATTTAAAAAAAAATTTTTTTTGTAAGTAAAAAAAAAGCAATATAAATTTTTTTCAATTTCAAAAAAGTATATGGGCATCCTCTTGCCTTCTAACAAACTCAATAGATTCTGAAACTAGAATACATGTAGAACATAATTGCATCGAAACTTTTTGCCCGATTTTGCCCGAAAAATTTTTATTAATTTTTTTATAATTAAATCGGCAGAAAAACAAGTGATTTCCCTCAAACCATATGAACTTCTCTCTGCTTTACAGATAATATTGAAACGTGACAAAGGGCTGATGGACAAAATAAAATCAGGCTATTATTAGAATGACCATAAAATTTGAAGGTGGGGCCTCAAATTTTGTAATCTTTTGAAAAAATAATCTATTAAAAGGGAATATTCAATATTTGAAAATTTCATTTTTTCTTGTTCATATTCTTATTAATATTATTGAAATAACTATATTATTTTTGTATACAAGTGATAAAGCCCCTCTGGACCCCCTAACATGCCTTCAGCGAGCAAATGCATCACATTTATTCTTGCTCACTGTTTGGAAATTTTTCAATTGCTCGCCTTCGGCGCAAAATTTTAAAGTTTTAAATTTCCCTCACTGACTCCACTTCCTCTGTCTCTGGCCAATCAGCGAGAGACAGTGGTAAACAGGAACATAAAACAGAAGTTAGTGGCTAGAATATAGTAATTTATTTTTTAGCAAATAATTTTTATTTAAGTATAATGACAGAGACATAGAAGCCGACTCCAAGGGGCTCGAGCCCCCCCCCCCTCCCCCAATGTTGAGGGAAGAGAAAATAAGTCATCTTTGTAATCAGCAATCCATTAAAATGTATATAAAGACATATTGCTTGTAATTACCAAAAAAAAAAATATTTTTTGCTTCCTTCAGTAAGGGGTAGTTCACCCCATGTATATATTTTGTAGAAATAAATGACATTTTTGTAACGAGTGACCTTTAAAATGTATATAAAGACATATTGCTTTTAATTATCAAAGCAAAATTTTTTTTGACACCTTAAGTAAGGGGTAGTTCACCCATGTATGTATTTTGTAAAAATAGATGACATCTTTGAAATCAGCGTCCATTAAAATGTATATAAAGACATATTGCTTGTAATTATCAAAAAAAAAAATTTTTTTTGCTCCCTTCAGTAAGGGGTAGTTCACCCCATGTATGTTTTTTGTAAAAATAAATGTCATTTTTGTAAAACGCATATTTTTTTTTGATTTTTTGACATATGTTTTTCTTTATATTTCACACATCATAATTTTTTTTTCAACTTTGTCAAGGGGTAATTTCAACCCCTTTTGGTAAAATATGAAAATATTGAAGGGTATAGAAGAACATATGATTATGTATGTATAGTTTTAATTTTGTAAAAATCCGCCCAAAAAAAGATAATTATGGCCGCTTTTTTTCGATTTCAGCCCACTGTGCGTCGCTGGTTCGGACCCCAGGCAGTCCGATGATTTTATTTAAGAAATTTGGATACCAAATGGCTTAAATAAGAATGCCTGGACCCAAAATAAATATATATTATATAAATACGAGTATCGTTTAAAATCTTAAATGGCCTAATATATATATATAAGTTGCCGAAAAGACTGTGTGTATGTGAGTGTGAATGTGAGAGTGAATGTGAGAGTGAATGAGAAAAAAGTGTGTTAAAAAAAAAAATCTATCTAGAGTAACAGAGATTTAGTAGCCTTCTGAAATTAGCGATTCATTTACGTTTTGTCAAATAAATATAAATAAGTTTTAAAGCGAGCCACTGACCAATGGAAATGTGAAAAGTGAAATCATTTGAACCATAGCTCCAAGAAAATATTTTCTCTTTATTGTATACTGGATGCAATGCAAACTTTTTCTTTCTTTGCCATTTTAATAAATAATATTTTGCATAAAGTTATTTCGAAATTATAATTTTAAATTGTGATTCTTTAAAAAGGACTTTTTTCTTCTTTTTTTTATAATGAATTAGTAATTTTGTTAAAAGTATTTTCTTAATGACGCAACTTGTTCCCTTTGAGTGAATTTATTAATTATTTCCAACGAACAAAATCCCCGCAGCCCACCCGGGGTACTAATACCAACTTAATTAGGGATTCATTCGAATTCGTTATCAACCTACCTCATTAAAAATCCCTATATAAAAAAAAAATATTTAACGATGATGATGATGATGATGATGATGGAAATGAATGCGAAATTGTTTAGCATTTAAATAAGCAAAAAAAATTCATATTCATTAAAATTCATTTAATTCCCAAATATAAGTTAATTTCAGGTTGGAGAGTGGGGGTAGCAAGGTATGTTCCAAACAATTTTACTTTTAAAGAGCATCTAAAAAATAGATGATTTATGGATTTTAATCAAAATCGTTAGAGTCAATTTTGAGTAAATCGATCAAAATCTCGACATCGAATTTTTGACATGAATCCAATATTTTCTCTCTATATATATTACATATATACATAAAAACAGTATCCAGTAACAAAATAAATAATTAGTAAAAAGTCAACCCGAGTCAAAAAACAAATTCTAGTTTTAACCTCAGAAGCATCAATTCTTTTATTGCCGCTCAGAAAGTAATTCTACTTTAACACTCAAAACCCTCATTGAAGACTATGAGGTTTAAATATGAATTATCGATTGATTTGAAATCCTAACTATAACCTCGAAACTCTCATTTGAGGTTTTTGAGGTTCGAAACCAGTATAGAATAATTACTATATGGATTGAAGTTTTTGAGGGCCAATTGTAGATTCTGTAGTTCTGATTTAAACCTCAGTTGTAAAACCGTCCGTTATTTTGAGTTACAAACTGGAATGTTGAATCCAATCTCCAAAAAAAATTTAAAAGACCCTCGAAAACCTCACGGAAGATTTTGAGGTTTAAATAGGAATTTATGTTTTGACTCGGGAGTTCAAAATATATAATTTTAGGAATATATGCGATTAAGGCATCAGCCTTAATAAACAATTCATATAATTTTGTTTTGGAGATATTTTAACCGGCTTCACACCTAGTCAGCTTCAGTACAAAAATGTAAAGTGTCAAAATTTTGTAAAAAATTATTTTTGTTTGTAGATGGCTGTAAGGATAAATCAATTTAATTATAAGGACCGTCGGCCAAAAATAAATACTTTTGCGTATTATTTCGTTTATTTGTAAATATTTCGATCCCAGTTATATTGAATCATCTTCAGTACAATCAACAGATGTTTTGTAAATCTTTAATTTTTCCCATCCAATAATGCTGTATATAATTATATTATAAAAATTGCATTCATGGAATGCTCAGCTATTTTGTCATATCGGATGGGAGAAAGTAACGATTTGCAAAACATCTGTTGATTTACTGAAGATGATTCAATATCATTGGGATCGAAATATTTACAAAAACGGAATAATACGCAGAAGTATTTATTTTTGGCCGACGGTGGTTATAATTAAATTGAAAAATTATTTTTTCTTTTTTGAGAGAAACAGGAGCCAAATATAAATGCACAATTTTTACACGGGCTTTTCATATTTTTTGTACTGAAGTTGAATAGACGTGATTCCTGTCTAAATATGTGCAAAATAAAATGATGTGAGAATGTTCCTTCAAGGCTCGTGTATAGCATTAGAGCTCGAAATAGTTCACCCCCCCCCCCCCCCCCCCCCCAAGGGCCTCGAAAGTTTGAGAAAGAAGAAATAAAAACAAAAATTGTAAAAACTCAAAATAATGATGGTTGTGGTGGAATAAGCTAGTAAGAGTAGAAAAATTTTGCTAAACGTATTTTTTATACTAGAAGAGTGGATGGATTAATAAATTTCTTCATCATTCATATTTTTATTTTAAAATAAAAGATAAAAAGAGAATCTATAGAAAAGAAAGTCATTTGATTGATTTAATTCATGAAATGGAGTTTTCCTCTCTCTCTCTCTATTTAGGACTTTATTTGTAATGAAATATGCGCTCATCTGTCAGCACAGGAAATTAATGAAACCTCCCCCCTCCCCCCCCCTTACGAGAATAAAAAGCTGGCATCAATTTCAAAATGAATATATAGCGTTACATACAATAATTTTCTTTCATTTTTGACTGCCAGTCACACGTATTATCTTAATGATTGAGATTTGTTTGAAGAGATGAATGCGAGTGGGAATGTTATCAAAGTGTTTTTAACTTTAGTCGATATATATAAAAATGTTCTGGTTTTATAATCCAAGGGTCAACGAACCGGGAAAGCGAACCGTTTTGCATCCTAATCCGATCAAATTTATTGGATTTATTATCATATTGGATTGGATTATAAGGGCGAATAACAAAAGTTATCGTCAAAATTATAGAAATCTCTAAAATGAAAAAAAAAAATTAATTGAGAATGAAGACGAAATAACACATGACTTCTTTTCGGCCCGAATTATTTAATTTTCCTCTCTCGACGTTTCGGGGACAAAACGTCACTTATCTTCAGGACAAAGGTTTTAAAAAATTCTTAGCTCTACCTGCTTCAGTAGTTAGGTAAGTTATAATGTTAGTATATTTTATACTATACAAATTCCTCTGCGTGCAGAGTTATAATTAACTGATGATGGCTCAGTTATGTACACGCAGAGCAATTTGTATAGTATAAA
The DNA here is from genome assembly GCA_023213315.1 of Euborellia annulipes. Taxonomy (NCBI): domain Eukaryota; kingdom Metazoa; phylum Arthropoda; class Insecta; order Dermaptera; family Anisolabididae; genus Euborellia; species Euborellia annulipes. The sequence continues at coordinate 6,465 of JAKCPI010006490.1, read as the reverse complement.
ATATACTAACATTATAACTTACCTAACTGAAGGAGGCAGAACTAAGAATTTTTTAACACCTTTGTCTTGAAGATGGGTGACGTTTTGTCTCCGAAACGTCGACAGAGGAAAATTAAATAATTCGGCCGAAAAGAAGTCATGTGTTATTTCGTCTTCAATCTATATTACGGCCTTCCTCCACATTGTCTTTGTTAATTGAGAATTTTAGAAAAATTTATAAAATCAAAAATCAATCATTATTTTTAACTTTGCCCATCAACCGTAGGTTGGGCAGGTAAAGTTGATGTAATCGTAAAAAAAAATCGAAATTGAACTGAAGTTGCCAAAATGCGTTTTGAGGTCCCCTAAATCCATTTAAGTACTTTTTGGAATGATGTCTGTGGGTATGCCTGTTTTTTTTTCGTCAACGAAATCTCTAAAACTATTTTACTCAATTGTTTTGAAATTTTGCACACATAAACTAGAGGTAAAGGACAAGAACTGAAAAGCTTTTGGTAAACATCGGACCATTAGGGAACGCTCTCGTAACAAGTTTTGGTTTATAATGAATTATTTTATATATTAATACAATTAATTATATAACATGAAAAATTTTAATATTTACTTACAAAATTGTCAGAGTTTGGTTTAATTTTGCATGTATTATTATTATAATTGGGAGACTGGGCGCTTCGGCAGCAAAGGCCATTAGCGCCACATGGCCGAATCGGAGCGATGCGAGGCTCAAAAAATTATGTACACCCTAGGAGAGGGTTCAAAGGCACTCAGATACAAAAGTCAAAAAGAAAACAATTCGTTAAACAATAAATAAATAAATAATAATAAATAACCAAACAAACAAACAACAAGAAAAATAAATAACAAAGATAAAATATAAATAACAAAGATAAATAAAAAATAAATAACAAAATAAATAAATAACAAAGATAAAATATAAACTAACAAACAACAATAATAATAATAATATATAACAAACAACCAATAAATAAAAACCTAAAAATATCACAGACGACTAGGACGTAGAATCCCAGAACATGTTCACCAATTTTCCCATCGTGCTCTATACATTCCTCCAATATAACCAACCCTCTATACTTTGTCGTAAAATCCAATATCTCTAAGGAATGACAAAACTTCAGCATATAAGGATGAATCCCCCAATAGGCCCTCCAAATCCAAGTTACTAATACCATGCTTTCGTCTCTGGACCTCATATTCCGGGCACTGAACCAACGTATGTTCAACGTCAATCCGCACACCACAGGCAAGGCACCAGGGAGGAGTTTCCCCTCTAAGAAGATGACCATGCGAGTAAAACGTATGTCCAATCCTCAACCTAGTTATCCTGACCTGGTCTCCTCGGGAGAGTTCTAAAACCGGAAATGGACCAATAGAAGGCCTCACTAATCTTAGCTTATTGTCACGGACAGAGCGCCAACCCTCCCGCCACTTGAGCAGGATAGAGTTCCTCACTAATTTTCTGACATCATCACAACAGAATTCAGCAAAATCTATAATAGATCTCTTTGAACCAATCTTTGCCAAACTGTCAACGATCTCATTACCTCTTATACCTCTGTGGCTAGGGACCCACACAAAGAAGATACTCCTGCCCCCGAGTATAAGTCTATGACACAGTGCTTGTATCTTTTGCACAATCGGATGAGAAGTGTACAAGTCTCGAATTGCCTGCAAGGAACTCAAGGAATCCGTAACAATCAAAACCCTCCTATTTTCTACCTCCCTCACAGCTATCAAAGCAAGCTCTATTGCCTTGAGCTCAGCTGTAAAAATACTGCAAGCCGACGGCAGCCTAAAAATACGATACGAAGACTCCGTTTTGAAGGCACAACCAACCTGATCCCCGCACTTTGAGCCGTCAGTATACAACACAAACGAGTCAGGATACCTACCCAATAAATCAAGGAAGACCCTACCAAACACAGATGGAGATGTACTGCTTTTATCATATTTTAATAAGTCCCACACATAAGTAGGCCTACATAAGGTCCAAGGTGACTGAGGATGATTAACAACAGATATCATTCCACGCATGCATTCCTGGAACCCATCAAGCACTTCCCCTAACCTCACACCAAGCGGCCTAGTACCATTCTGCGTAAACTTATCCAGGTGACGAGAACGCAAGATACCATAAGAGGGATGTGAGGGCATCGAATTTAGCTTAACAACATAGCTAAGAGAGAGAAGACTCCTCCTAATATCCAAAGAAGGTTCACCCGCTTCCGCCAGAATACTAATAATAGGAGACGTCCTAAACGCCCCAATTGATAATCTCACCCCTAAGTGGTGTACACTATCCAATGCTCTTAACACAGATACCCTAGCAGACGAATATATCTGCGCGCCATAATCAATTTTACTTCTAACGATAGAGCGGTAAACATGTAGTAGACACGAGGAGTCTGCGCCCCAGTTTGTATGCCCCAACACTCTCAAGATGTTCATTGACTTCAAACATTTCATTCGAGTAACTCTAACATGCTCCCTCCAGTTCATCTTCCTATCAAAGAGCAGGCCAAGAAACTTAACAGAATCTTTATAAATCAAGGGAGCACCGTTCACGAAGAGGGGAGGATCGCTATGTCTCCTCCTATATCTACAAAAATGTATACACGAAGTCTTAGATTGGGAGATCCTAAACCCATTATTAGACGTCCATCTAAAAACAGAGTCTATAGCCGTCTGTAGCCTATTCTTCAAATAACCTACACTTTTGCCCCTCAAGTATATGGCGAGATCATCAACAAAAAGCGACACTTCCACGGGTCGCTTTATTACATCAACCACCCCATTAATAGCAATCGAAAAAAGGGAAGCGCTCAGAACACTACCCTGAGGAATCCCATTCTCCAGAGTATACAATCTTGAAAGGGTATTGCCCACACGAACCTGAAACTTTCTATCAGTCAAAAAATTAACAATAAAATAAGCCATATGTCCCCTTAACCCCCACTGATTGATAGCCTTTAAGATTAGAAACCGCCATGTCGTGTCAAACGCCTTCTCCAGATCAAAGAAAACAGCCACGACATGCTGCTTGTTAGCAAATGCCTCTTGAACGTAGTGCTCCAACCTCGCTAACTGGTCAATACACGAACGCTTAGACCTGAACCCACACTGATAATTAGAAAGGAGATTGCCATCTTCCAGCAACCAAGTCAACCTCCTATTGACCATTCTCTCAGCAAGTTTACATATACAACTGGTCATTGAGATCGGCCTGTAACTCTGGGAAAACCTCAAATCCTTCCCGGGCTTTGGTATCGGAATTAAATAGGCTCTTCGCCAAGAATCAGGGAATAAATCATTCGACCATATCCTGTTAATTATGTCCAGTAAAACACTCCTACTCCCATCGCTCAAATTTTTCAACATAGCATTATGAATACCATCAGGACCCGGAGACGTATTCTTAGAACTCCTAAGCGCAAATTCCAATTCCGTTAGGCTAAAGGGTTTATTATAATCTTCCAAATTTTCGGATCGAAAGTCCAATTCAACTTCTCTAATATTCTTTGCATAAACAAATTCTAAACTATAACTCTCTGTTGAAGAAGAGTCATAAAAATGGTCAGCAAGCACATTTGCCACCTCAAAAGCATTAGAAACATAACGGCCATTACAATAAAGAGGTCCCAAAGCGGGATAACTAAGGCCCTGAATCCGCCTTATCCTCTGCCAAACCTGTTTTGAAGGCGTCATATGGTTGATGGATGACACATAGCTTTTCCAACACCCCCTTTTACCCTGTTTAATCAAATATCGCGCCCTGGCACGGCACCTCTTAAAATAAACTAAATTCGTATCAGTCGGAGAAATACTAAATTTTCTAAGTGCCTTCTTCCTCTCACTGATGGCATCGGAAATTTCCGAACTCCACCAGGGCACGGCAGGCCTCCTCAATCTTGTGCCAGATCTCGGGATAGCGATATCAGCAGCACTCAAAACCCTTTTCATGAAAACATCAAGATCACGAAGTGGGTCCCCACCATTATCGTAACCACTCACCACCGATAATCTACCAAAGAGTGGCCAATTAGCCCTGGCAAGCAACCATCTAGAATTGACCCTACACTGGAGCGACCTACCAATTTCAGAAATGACAATAGGGTAGTGATCGCTACTGCAGAGATCACCATGAGTCCTCCATACCAAACGGGGAAAAAGGCTAGGAGAGGCAAGGGTAAGATCAATAGCTGAAAAGGAAGAATGAGCAGCACTGAAATGAGTCAAAGACCCATCATTCAACAAGGACAAGTTACGGTCGTTAATAAGACGCTCTAAAACTCTACCCTTTGCAGTAACCGACGAACAACCCCAAAGAAAACTATGGGCATTGAAGTCACCACACAATATAATGGGTCCAGGCAGCTGATCACAGAGACGATTAAAACCATCTATGTCCAATGACTCGTCAGGTGGCACATACACACTACATACGGTGATAGACATGGGCAAAATCCTCACAGCAACAGCTTGAAAATCAGTCCGCAGCTGTACTTCCCTAGCATGCACATGACTCCTCACTAAGAGAGCCACACCACCATTAGCCCTTACACCGCGAATACTGTCTTTTAGAAAAACATCATAGCCCCGCATAGTTAAACTTTGACCGATCCTCGTATGAGTTTCCTGAATACTCAAAACTATTGGGTCATATTGGGCAATAAGCAGCCTCAACTCTTCGTAATGCCTATAATAACCATTACAATTCCACTGAATAATATTTATACAAGGTGCAACAGACATACTAGTTAAAATGAAGGCTTATATTGACCCAAAAACTGCACGATAATATAATAAAAAAAAAAAAAAAAAAAAAAAAAAACTCAGATAACACAAGAACAATAAATAAAACACAGACAACATTCGAACAAAATAATTACTAACTACTTCTTCTTCCTACGCTTATGGGACCGCGAAACCTTCTGACCCCTAATACTCTTCACCTCAGCTAGCAACTCGGCCTCGTTCGCTGTTGATTCAGAACCTGAGCACTCTGACACCCCGAAACCCTCCCCCTGGTTATCGTGTTCAGAGTAGCACACTCCGCCGCCACCGCTGCTAGTACCCGCCAACGCATTCAAATTCAACTTAATGGGACTGACTCGAAGAGAAGGTTCAGGCTGCCTGAAACCATCAGAAGTAGTATTCATTTCAGGTTGCTTACAAACCCCAAGGGCACTCAAATCCACCAACTGACTTCCTTCAACTTTCTCTTTAGAACATACATCGAAAAAACTCCTGAGTTGAAGTGACAATTCCTTTATTTGAACAGTTAAAGAGTCCACAGTCCTCCTCAACTCATCACACGAAACACACTTAGCCTCTGAAGGAACACGCTGTGAGGAGACCGCGACAGCATAGGAACCCCCGCCGTCAGCCCTGGACTCTTTCTCTTTTCGCATAAGCAACCTCGCAGCGTAACTGGAAATACGCTTCTCTGCAGCTACTACAATTATTTCCCTCTCCTCCAAGAACCTAGGACAGTTTTTTGAGAAAGCTGGATGACTCCCCTGACAATTGGCACACTTAGCAGGATTAGGGCAAGCCATACCCTCTACATGCCTAGTCTCCCCACAAGTGCCACAAATGTTATCCCCATTGGAGCAATATTTCATCGTATGGCCAAATAATTGACACTTGAAGCAACGGGTAGGATTAGGGAGATACTGTCTAACAGGCACACTATAGTAACCAATACGTAACTTAGGTGGTAAATCGGGGGTACCAAATGTCAAAATCACAGTAGGAGTATTAACAATTTGGCTTTCAACCCTCCGGGTTACCCTATACAAGTCAATAACGTTTTGACCACTCAACTCTTTCATTAATTCATCCTTATTTAAATAAACTAGGTCCGAACAAAAAATAACGCCCTTGCAGGAATTGAACTTACTATGAGGCTCGACCTTGACAGGGATATCATTAGAAAAATTCGTTAGTTGTAAAAGTTTCCCAGTTTGATTATCATTATGGGTTTCTACTAGAAGAGACCCATCTCTCAATTTTTTAATGTTTTTAACTTGGCCAATTCTAGCACTCATAATTCTCTGAACAAGAAAAGGAGAGACCTTTGACAAATTTTTGCCATCCTCAGCATGTTTAATCGTTAAATACCGGGGCATAGGTTTCAAGGGTTGAGACGAATTAGGGGGGTTGGCTTCAGCTCTGACCCCATCCGTCTGTGGTAAATCACAAGACATTTTAGCCCTCTCTACGACCACCTCGCCAGTACAAGAAAATAGAGGGGGTTCCGATGCCCCCTCAGGCATATTCCTATCAATAAGGGTTAGTAATACTTTCAACCATAAATAAATAGAAAAAGGAATAGAGAGATAAAAAGAGCAGAAACAGAAAAAAATTAAATAAAAAAAAATAAATAGCCTGGTTCGCTGCGGAGCTGTGACGCGATGCAATGCGGCTGGCTGCTACCACTGC